>JAQGBW010004809.1:0-13096 GCA_034698625.1 Julus scanicus
ACCTAGAATAAAAATCCAATTGCGAGTTGAATAATTACTTTTCAAAAACAAAAACTTTGCAAATATTTTCTTCTAAACTTGTGTCAGATTGCAGAAATTTTGGTTAATGAAAGAGTGCTGCATTAAACTTCTTTGAAAATCAAAAGCATTAGGTTGCTGATAAAACCTGATTTTATAAAGATGGTGTACCAGTGTGCCCCGGTCTCCCATAAATACTTTTGTTTTTCGTTTGAATGGCAATTGATGTTTTTTTGATGTTGTTTATTAGCTAAAGGGGGAGTTTGTAAGATTGAGTATCAAGAATACATGTAAGAATGTTTTAGGTATTCACCAAAATCTAGGTTTTATGTTTTTTCGTTGTGTTTTTCCTTAAAACGTTATTAAGCCTCGGCAAGAATTTCTTAGAAAACGCGAAGTCAAAATTTAGAGAAAAAAAATTGTATGAAAGCAGTTTTAGATTGAAAAAACTGTTTCCTGGAAATCATGAATAATGGTATAAAAAAAGTTATCTCGAAAGTGGTACACACACACTGGTTACAAATAAGATTTCGTATTATTTTTTTTCCACATAAAATCGGTAGCAATTTTTATTTACTCGATTAAACTGTGGTTTGAACAGCGTTACTGGAATTGAAAAATAGTAATTCTTGTGAAGTGCAGATCAATTTAATTCAATAACCTAAATTAAATATAAAGTTGATGTTGTTTTTGTTAACAAAGACAGGAGACTGGATTAAAATGAGACTATTATTTTGTAATTGTTGTAAATTGTGATAATAGCTTATTCTTTTAATTTAATCTAACATTGAATATGTCAAAAATATTTAAAGAAAATTGAAGTTGAAGGATTTTTACAAAGTAAAAAATTGAGAATTTCTGTAAAGTTACTTTATCATAGTATAATAATTTCATTTCAGTCCCAACTCATAACGGTTTTCATTCTAACGTTTTCGCATAATTTTGTATAATTTATGAAGTGTCTCACTTTACCCCAACAAGGGTGGAGTAAAATGAGACATTCCACACAAAAATGTTTTGCCGGGAACAAGAAATTGTTTGTATAACTGAATGTTTCATAAAAAGTGAGAATCCAAAATATTTTTTTTATTATTATTATTTTATTCATTCATTCAATCTAAAATCATAGGTTACATGATCCGGTAAACAAACAAATACACTAACACTCAAAGATAACTAAAAAAAGGGAAATACGAAATCCCATACACAGTTTTAAAAATGAACCGACAATCATTACAATCCTAAAATTACAAAACAACTTCTTTAATCTAAATAGACGACTAAAACAAAAAATAAAAAAGGGGGAAATATCCTGCACCCTCAAATATTAGACCCAAGTACCAAAACCGACGAAGCGGTCTATAGCCGGACGCGTAATCATTTTGATACCAGATAAATACCAGAGTAAATCAGCAGTTACATTTTAATGTTTACATGGGTGAAAATTTAACGTATCAGATAAAGTACATGTAGATGAACTAACACCAGAAACACGTAAAATTGCTTTAAAATATGATTATGTTTGATTTTGAATTTCATATCCAATAAAATGTAATAGTTGTTGTATAACATCAGCAGTAGTGTCTCTTAATTTAATGAGTGCGGGGTCATCTTTAATAAGACCTTTTTGGTAAGGGCTTTTAGTAAGCAATAAAAATCATCCACTCGAGGTTTTACGGCCTCAAATAAGAAGCAATCCTTGACTTGGAACATATTAAACCATGTACAAACAATAACGTGTATTATAAGGGCTGTTTGGAAAAAAGCCATTATTATCACACTTTGAAACAATAAGAAGTAATAAAATTAAGAAAATACTACCAGGTCGTTTCACCTTTTTCTGGGACCGCTAGTGAATTGTCAAAAGGTCAGTTGAAATATATAAATATGCCCATTGTTTAAATGCCCTTTGGTACATTTTTAACGGGCGTCGTTAACTCATTAAAAGCAGGAGTGAAAGAATGAGATATGGGCAATGTTGACTTCGCGATGGCCCCCATTTACGAGCACAATATTCTTCCAAATGGTGTGGTATCAATCCAAAATCACCCAATTGCATTTATTTTTGGATGAATGGAGCGGTGGGCTGGATATTAGTAACTTCTGACCTGATCGTGTTGGGGAAGCCTTACGTAATTCGAAACATCCTTTCCATTGGGTCAGGGTCACAGATCTGTAACGCACTATACTTTGAATTATAATAAGATAGTTAGCAAGTTCCTAGACAGATGCTTCCCTTTTAGAGCATTTGCGTTGTGAAATAATCTACCGTTGTTCCTTCGGAAACTCGTTTAAGTGTTGCCGATCATGGGTGTATGCAGACATGTTAACATTGGAAGAGGACTTTAAAGAGATATATCGTGGATGCCGATTAGTTTGTCGAAATTGGTTTTGTGTTAACTTTTGTTTTCTCTTATTTTTTTCCATTTCTTGTTTGGTGACTATCGACTACTGTGTTTTTATTGTGGATTGTAATACTGGGGGTATTTGAGTGCCATGGGATGTAACTGTGGTTTGGAGAGTTTTATATTTCATGTTGTGACTCGAAGAGGTTGTGGATATTGATGTACTATTCTTACTCATTGAGTGTGATGATAAATAAATAAATATCCAACATGCCAAAATCCAAGCAGATCATACCAACACCACCACACCATCTCCCGTGAATGGTGTGAGAATCCCTATGTTAGGGGATGAAGGTTCGATTGGCAGGGCCCAACCAGCATGCAAATAAGCGGGGCGTGGTATTTTACTTATGTTGTAATTACGGGAGTGTGATTTATGTATGGTCTCTCTCTGCTGTCCCGGGCTGGCCAGCATTCCAATACAATGTTTGATGGGAAGCTCAGTTTGACAGAGAGGGCAGTCCGGATTCGGAGGTGAACCACGTCGGTCACCTATTTTGTGTGAGCTCGGGCTCGAGTCTGTTTTAGTTTTATTCTGGGCTGGCGAGATAGCCGCCCGCGTGTTTGAGTTTGTAAGTTCTTTTGCGTTAAGTTTTGAGGTATCGCATACGACGTGCCCGGCTACGGTTAGTGGAATAACTCGGGTCTTTTGGTCACAACAATAGGGAAACTGAGTATCACTTTCTGTTGGAGGTCAGGTACATTCTCTGCTTCCAAGGATGACCTGCCCTTTTCAGGGTCATGGTATACGTGGCCTTAAGGAATGTGACACCGGGGTCGCCACCAGGGGATATATTGCCTCACAGGCAATTAGCTGTTCTTGTTCACTTCTCCTTCCTACTTTGAGTTGAGAGCACCTGTCTCGATGTGGTCTTGCTAACCTTTTGCCAGATGTTAACTTTAAATAAACCTAGTTGCAATTGTAACCGGCTTCCTTGGATTCTTCAATTTATTCAACACTTTCCACCACAACAAAACCAGGTACTCCAACCAATAAACAGAATAGCAGGGTCAAAATGGTTTTTGCAGGTTAGATTGAAATTACAAGGATTATTTCTGGTTATTTTAGTTTGTATAGATGAGGTTGATTTACTGTTATTTTATTTACAGATAGTTGTTAGGTTAATCTTAGCAAGTTCCTTTATTTATCAATTTGAAGCCACCCCAAATAGTTTGCCCGTGAATGGGGACTACTGGATTTTAACGACTAGGTCAGACACCGATGATTTAAGAGACCTAGGAAACAAGAAACCGGCCCGCGGGCCAAATTGTGGCGCGGCATTGCTTTTGTATGTGCAGTGTGATATTTTTGAACGTATTTTGGATATGGGCCGCATGACCTAAACATTTCCAATACGACCGGCAAGATCTAAATAAGTGTGTATTCTAAACATGGCCTCAAGAACTAAAATACGACAAACAAATAGAAATAAATCTAATATAAACATATGAAAATGACAACCGGATATTAATTCGATCGTTTGTTTATTTGTATTGCAAATTTCCAGTTATTATTGTTATCATTCTTAGTATTTTTGATTTTAGTTTTACTAAATAAGCAAATGTTGCTCAAATATTTGTACGATGGCATTTTTATCTCATACATGTCGTTGTTTTGGGGATCCATTTCCAGAGCAAACTCGGTTTTCGAACGTCTCTGTTTACGAACAAATCTGTTTGCGAACACTGTTTTTTTTTTTACGAACGATGCTTCAGTTCACGAACACAAGATCCGGGTTTCTGCGATTGTTTTACTAGTTCCAGCAGAACATTTCTGTTACGAATAAGTTTTACTAAATACAAGAAACAACAAATTCGGTTCACGAACAGGGTCGAGTAACGGATTAAGTTCGTAAACGGAGGTTCCACTATACATTAATTGCTATGGGAAAATTGATTTGGATCACGAACTATTCGTTTCACAAACAGGGTCGAGGAATGGATTAAGTTCGTAAACCGAGGTTCCACTTTACGTTTGATGGTGAAATTTATCTAATTCTCGTTAACTATCGACTGTTTGTCTACTTAATGGATTTTTTTTAAATATTAGTTTTTTTTCCAAAAAAGACAGATGTATGAAATAAGTTGAGCTAGGAATGAGTCCAAGTGAGCGTGTTTTTGAATGTGCAATAATATATCCCTCAGTAGCTAATATACATTTTTACGTTGCTAATAAATCGTCATTTCCTTCGGATTAAATTGCTTTCCATTAAAATATTTCCAGATAAAATAAAATGCTCAACTTCGTGCATTCATTTCGTGCTAATGGCACATTTTTTTATACGTCCGTAGAAAAAGGGGCTTTTTTTACTCTTTTTTTTTATCCAACATTTTATTCCGATAGAAATGTAAAATTTCGTTTTTCTCCCCATTTTCTTTTGAATTTATTGCTCTCAGCCTGACTCTCTGTCTCGCGAATGGCTAAAATATATAATTAATTATCTGCCTTTAGTCCTATCTGAGAGTAAGACATAATTTCCGCATTGGTTGACATTTTTTATTCAGGGGAACCTTTTATTTGATAAGAAACTTTTACCACAATTTATCACCTGTTTTTAAATATGTTTCTCCACGTGAGATCTACAAAAGTTGGTCGAAAATGGTTGCTGCACACTGACTGAAAATGTGGACTAAAGTCGCCAAGGCACACTATCAACATGGTCTGAAATATTCTTGGCACACTAAACAACGTTTCAAATTGTCATGGCACACTAAAAAAGGTTTTAAATTGTCGGGGCACACAGAGAATGTGGACTAAAGTCGCCAAGGGACACTAAACATGTTCTGAAATTGTCGAGGCACACTGAAAGTGTTGATTAGGATCTACAAGGCACACTAAACAAGGTTTTAAATTGTTGTGTCACAATGAAAATGTGGACTAAAGTCGCTAAGGTACACTAAACATGATCTGAAATTGTCGAGGCACACTGAAAATGTTGAGTGGGATCGACAAGGCACACTAAACAAGGTCTGAAATTGTCGTGGCACACTAATTACAGTTTTAAATTGTCGGGGCACACAAAGAATGTGGGTTAAAATCGCCAAGGCACACTAAACATGATCTGAAAGTGTTGACTAGGATCTATCTACAAGGCACACTAAACAAGGTTTTGAATTGTCGTGGCACACTAATTGAGGTCTTAAATTGTTGTGGCACACTAAAGAAGGCCTGAAATTGTCGTGGCACACTGAAAATATTGACTAAGATCAACGTGGCACACTATAAACATGGTCTGAAATATTCGAGGCACACAAACAAGGTTTCAAATTGTCAAGGCACACAAAATGAGGTTTTAAATTGTTGGAGCACACTGAAAATGTAGGATGAAATTGCCAAAGCACACTAAAATAAGGTTTGAAATTGTCGTGGCACACTAAGTAAGTTTTAAAATTGCCAAGGCACACTAATCATGGTCTGAAATTGTCGTGGCACACTAAACAAGGTTTTTGAATTGTGGAAATGTGGACTAAAATCGCCGAGGTACCCTTAAAGTTCACCTTAAAAAATCTTCTGTGCCGTTGACAATTTTAGTCTTTCGTTAAGTATGCCGTGACAGTTTTCGCTGTGATTTAGTGTGCCGTAAGCTGAAAAAGATTAAAAACAGCGGTGTAGAGGGCGCTGCTTTCTTGTAGTTGAAAGTGCTTGTCAAAAGCTAAGACGATGGGGAAAGCACGCCCACAAAGTGAATTAACTCCACGATGGACAATCTTTTGAAACTTTTAACTTAAGGCCCTTTTTGGAACGCTCTATTTACATGGACTGGAGATGAATGGATTGACTGGGGAATTGAAAATTGCTTCAAATATTGCCAACAAAGGTATCAATAGAGGAAAAGAGAGAAAGAGAGAGAGAGATATTCACACAAGTTGGCCAGTCAAATGTTTAAAACCAATAAAGTTCTCAACAGTCGTCTGTATCATGCTGCAAATTTCAATGCTATTCACAGCTATTTACATTAAATGGACCATTCAGTTTTAAATTTGGGGCTTTCTTTTGATTTCCTGTTTTGTAGGACATCTCAACCACTTTGGGATTTAAAATGGTGGAAATAAGGTTTTGTTGGGAATATGTTTCAAGTATCCGGGTATTTTTGTATACCAAAGTTATGTACTTTTTTTAATAGGGCATGTTGCTTAAAAGGTTATGTTGCATTAAACTGGTTTCTGGTATTTTATGTTTTTAGTAATTATAGAAACATGCTTAGTAAATTTAACTTGTAATTATGTTTTGAAATACTTTCATAAGTAGTATAAGAGAAGTTCAGCAAATGGTTTTAAATGCCTCTTCTGATTGGTTGTCAGTTTAATGTTACCATTCAGTATGTTATGTGAGCAATCCGATAAGCATCTTATGCAGTCATTGTGCAAACTATTCGATACTGTTTTATGGTCACATGGTCGAGTCATGGAAATAACTTTGAGCAATTCTAAATTTCTTTTTAAACGTTTTGGTGAAGATGATGAAACTTTCTTGTTTTTTTTGAGATAGTCATAATTTATTTGTTTGGTTGATAAAGTCTAGTAAACTCGCCAGGAAAAATTCTTGATCGTACACAAAATTTGTCGTACACGAAATTTTACTCATTGTAAAGTTTATCTGCGCTGTGACGGCCATCTTGATTTCCTTAAATTTGCAATATAGCGAATCGGCTATTCGCTCATATTCCCGTATAAAGTACATCATTGCACTTGTTGTAAAGTTTGCGTACTTACAATTATGTAGTGTGTTTTTAAATGCTTTGTTGAAGTTTGTCTGGACCGTGATGCCCATCTTGATTTCCTTCAATTTGCGATATTGCCTTAACCTTCCGATATGGCTAATCGGTTAATCGCTTACATTCCCATATAAAGTACATTATTGTACTCATTGTAAAGTTTGCATACTTACAATCTCTGTAGCATGCTTTTAAACGCTTTTTAGTTGTCTGGGCTGTGACGACCATCTTGAAATCCTTTTTTTCTAACTTATCGTGCCATTTTAGTTTTCGGCTAACCGATTAATCGCTGATTTGCCCATATAAAGTAAAATTTTCTTTGTGCTCATTATAAACCTTGTGGCATATTGTCAAGTGCATTTGAAAAGTTAGTCTGCACTGTGACACCCATCTTGAAATCATTACCTCGCCCAAAAGCTTTAAACTTCTGATGTCGCTAATCAGTTAATCGCTCATTTGCCCATTTGCTCAATCTTTAACAACATTGAGTGTAGATGAATGTATGCGTACATTTATCGTTCCTGGTATTCCTTCATCGAGAAAAGTATAGCCGATGTTCATGTTTCACCGGGAATGCAATTGGTTCGGAAATGGCTTTGTGCAAAAGGATTTCATTTTTTTTCCTGGCTCGTCAGCAATTATTTGAATATATAGTCTCTCGATGTGTGTGTGGAAATAAAATTGAACGGTGGCTTTGGCAACAATAAAGCATTTCTGTCGGACAAGCGTAAATGTGTAGCGAGCAATCAATAATCGGTGCTGAGACAAGCTCTTTGGATAATTGGGTTTGTCCATGCATTATTAATTGAAAAGGAGCTTTATCATCTGGTGTCGATTTGGGATCGCACCGTAATAAGCTAAGACCCATTTCAAATTCATTTTTCTCGATGAAAAATACTTGCCGTTGCATCTTGCGAATACATGAGTGCGCGGTGCGTTTTTAAAGTAAGGGCCGTTTTGAAATTGCTGCCGGTTGTCAGTTGTATTTTGGATTGTGGATGCACGGTATCTTTTATATTGATTCTGTAGCGAGTGTTCCAAGTAGTACCTAGATGTCCATGTCCACAAGTTTACAACAGCCGATACCGGGCTTGATGTCACGTGTGCGCAAGTGACAATGCATAGCAAAGTTTAATTTCAACTGTGATCTGGATTTTGTAACCAAATTAACAGTGCTTGCTGAAAAGTGCTGAAATCTAGTTAATGCAAGGATGCAACTTGCTTCGGGAACTGCGGACAGATGTCCATTACGGAGAGGTCAGCAACCATCCTGCGGTGACGACAACAGATTTGATGGAAAACATGAACACACAAATTATTTAACTTTCACAATTAACAAATCTTTCCATTCTTTAAGTGCACTGATGTGTTTTTACCATACTTACTGTGAGGGCCTTATTGCATGCTCCATGTCTCTCTTCTTCATGGACCTAACACCTGTCATCCACTTGACAATACAATAAAGATCCGGTCAATAAACTGTTTAGGATTTGGTCCACTGTTAACACACATCCATCTACTTATTGTCTCAGACAGGGGCGCCAGTTGGAATGATCTAGTCATGTTTCTTTCTTCTGGTCCTGACTTAATTCACACAAGATGCTCTTCAACTCGCCCTTAGCCATACCACACAGGTCAGGGCCTGGTCCTGACTCTAATCAACCACACTAACACATTTTGTTGTGTGTTGTCAATTATTGTAGGTCTGGATGCCTCCAAAGATTCATTTTCTTTTGGTTTTAGATGTAGTTCTAATGATTTTCATTCAGACATGTTTTAGACCCTACCACACACTAGTCTAGTCCTGCCTACCGCCAACTACATCAACAAATTCTGTGTTGTGTGTTGTCAATTATTGGAGGTCCAAGTGCCTCCAAAGATTCATTTTCTTTTGGTTTCAGATTTAGTTTTAATGTTTTTCATTCAGACAACATGTTTTAGGCACTACCACACACTAGTCTAGTCCTGCCTACCGCCAACTACATGAACAAATTCTTTGTGTTGTCAATTATTAGAGGTCTGGATGCCTCCAAAGATTCATTTTCTTTTGGTTTTAGATTTAGTTCTAATGTATTTCATTCAGACAACATGTTTTAGGCACTACCACACACTAGTCTAGTCCTGCCTACCGCCAACTACATGAACAAATTCTTTGTTGTGTGTTGTCAATAATTAGAGGTCCGAATACCTACAAAGATTCATTTTCTTTTGGTTTTAGATATTTTGCTTTAGCTATGTTGAAACGGCCCTTACTTTAAAAACGTGTCAACCCTCTATCGGATCATGTAAAGGTGGCATCGTCTCTACTTCTGCTTCTACTTTAGGTCCTCGTATAGCTTTGTTAGGGTTTTCCCTTTCGCATTTCCACCACTTTAGTGAATTAGCTGCGAGCCACATTTATCAAATCCGCATAATTCAAATGCTTTCATCTAATGAAAATTTCCTCACGCTTATTTCTGCCTTTCTCATTTCGCAGTCTTTGGTTGGTAAGAGAGACCAATTTCCATCTCTTTTTACCCTATTTTTCCATTTGTATCGCGTACATCCATCGGCGACTCTCGCGATGCTTAATATTGTAATGTTTGTAGCTCTCGAGATACGGTTCTTTTATTTCCTTAATATCCGAACTATATTAGCGCTGCTTATTTCTTGAAATGACAAACGTGAATTGAAAATGAAGGAAATGAAGGTGAATTTTTTCCAAATATAGAGACCTAATTTGTGACAGCAAATTTAAACCCATGTTGAATTTGTAAAGATGGTTGTGGGGCACTTAATTGTAAAATGCACTTTTTGTACTTCAGCTTTCAACCTCATTGATTCCTTCTAGTGAAATTTAGTGCCCTTTTATTAACACAAAACATTAGCAAGTTCTAAAATAGGACCTTAACCAAAAAATGTTTTGTGCTGCCCCTTACAGGAAAACTTTTTGCAAGGGGAAGCACAATTTTTTGTTTTGCTCATCAAATTTGTTACATTTATGTCCATATTTTTAAGCAGTGTGAGAGTGTTTGAATTTTGGAGGCGGAGTTTCAAGTGTATTGTTGGATATTGTATGCGGGTGTGCTTGCGAAAAGTGTTGTAATGGATTCGGTTCTTTTCGGACGATAGTGAGGATTCTTGAGAATTAGACGGAAGTGTGTACTATATTTACTCGTTGAGTGCAATAAATTAAATTAAATATATGGTCATATATCTGTCAGGTTCGTATGTGGCATAAACATAGCATCAGTTTTATCTGGAAATAAACCAATTTGGGTTCATCGTTGCTTTTAATATGCGACTCGATGCCCCGATTCACGATCGAACAGTTTTTTTGGTGTGACATTCCTAGAATCAAATCGTGTGTGTGGTCAGTTTAAGAAATCGATGACCACACACCACTTTCCGAACAGATTTGTTGAAAAACGATCGTTCATTAGGTCCTAAGGAACATTAATTGAAATCCAGACTCGCTGTCAAAGTGCATTAGGCATCGAGTAAGTCAACGGTCATGTTCCCTTTTCTCTACCAATCAATGGTCCACTTTAGTCTCGAGTTTCTCATGATTTCAAATCCTATTTTTGTTAAGTACCTTTGACAAATATTTGTCTCACTGGACTTTTTTGAATCGAGTTTCAGTTTTTGTGTGTGATTTTGCTCTTTTTGGGGTCTGAAATTTGTACTAAAATGGTCCTTCAAATTATTGTACACTAGTTTTACCTGTAGATGGTGACTCATAGGAAAATAGACGATGGGCGGAAGGAGACCTTAGATGGGTTTCCGCTTTGCGGACATCCGTTTAATAATGGAAAAGATTGGCAAAAAAAATCGATCAAAAATAAGCAAGCGATGGGATGACAAAAAAATTTCTTTGAGTGGTTATGATGTGTACAAACCAAAATTTGTGATCACGTATTTATAAAAAAAATGTTGCAGGGTGGCCACAGTTCAGAGAAGTCAAGGGAAAACAGTGGTCAGGGAAGTCAGGAAAAAAAGTGGTCAGGAAGTCGGGGAAATTAGTAATTGGTCAGGAAATTTTTCCACTTTCCAAACAAAATGCCATCCCATCACTCAGTCTTCCAGCAGGCCCATCCCCAATACTCTTCCATCCACCCTCATCCTAGAATAGGAATATCCCATATATTGTATCGTGTTGGGTGAAAGGGGAAATTCCCTTTTTTGCCTAATGATCTAAGCTGCAGTTATGTTCAGTTTGATAAATTCTGTTTTTAATAGTCTTTGAAATTGCTCGCTAAAATTTTAAAATGCCAAATAGTGTTTTTATACGTTTCATTATGACTAAAAATGTGTATGCGTTACCGAATAAGTTTAGGTCAGGGAATTTTGGGATTTAGTCAGGGAAAAGTTAGGGAAATTCAAAATAAAAATTGTGTAGCCACCCTGTAATGGCAAGTATGATGGCTAGTACACCGCATGTTTCATGAAATTGAAACATGGTTTCCGCAAAGATGTTTGTGATATGTGAATGCCCACCAACGTTTTGCTACCAAGTTTGACTTGCGAACAAGTTTCTTGCTTTTTTGATGTGGACAGATACATTTGCACAAACATCAATACAGAAAATGTTAATGAAACAAAGTTTCAACAACTTAGTTTGCCGTAACTTTATTTCAGTTTCATGAAACATGCAGTGTGTACTAACCATTAGCTAATATAATACTGGAATATTAAATTTTAGCTTTTAATGACGAATAAAGATTATATTTTGAAAGATAGTGAAACAATCATCGTTATATTTAGCGGAATATTATACACTGCAATATTCAAATCAAAATAATTGCTAAATTTAAAAAGCTTTATCATTGTAAATCTTACCACATTTTAAACTTAAATACGTTAAAAAATAAAAAAAAATCTTTGACATGAGCTAAAACCTAAAACTTTAGGTGTAACATAATTTGATTAATTAGGTTTAGTCTATTTTTTGGATATTTTAAATAACCATAAATCACTTTCTAATGTTTTTTGGCATATATGTTGTATACATAAATATACTTAAATAAAAATAATGACCAAACATGAAAAGCACTATTATAATTTTAAATATCTTCAATTTCTAGACAATTTTCATAAAACAAATAGCTCCAGTATCAGAGTGAAATGCTCATTTTTTAATAATTTCCCCCCATAAATTTTGACAATTTTCTGAATCATTTAATCCATTTTTATAGCTTTTTTTGTGACTATAATTTTGATCGTAGTATTTTTGTTTTTGTTTGTTGTATTAGTAGTGATTATTTTAATAAGTTTGCGTTATGTGGTCATCCGGTAACATTTTATTGAAATACTGCAAAAAATATTTTCATGTGAGTAAAATCATGGCACGTTGATGTAGATGAGCTCTAACAGTTGTTTGAGTGAGAGAAGTGACAGCTGCCAAGATATTTATCGTAAAATGGGATTAATTTGATTGCCAAGACTTAAAGAAGCTCGGAGCTTCAGCAGCGAGCACTTTATGTGCAAATTGCGAGAATATATTTCTATCTATTTAGAGACTGAGCCAATAGTGAAACACAACTCTCTCACACTCGGCTTTGCATAAATTGCCAACATTAATTAACGTATGAGTGAACGTTAAATCGAACAATTATTAACAGCATTTCCATAACAGATGGATGAATTCCTTATCGAATAAAAATCTTGTTCACAAAATCATTAAAAAAAACTCCTACATTTAACGTCATCTTAAAAATCTCCGGGGAAACACGATCATCATACTTCAAAAGCAAATTTATAAGTTTTATAAACAACTACTCAAAAAATAGACATCTACTTATGCGAAGATTTATTTTTATATATATATATATTTTTTCTTTTGTGTCTGGAAAAACTGTTTTAAGGGGGTTTGGTATCCTATGTATTTCAATGGTAAAATTTTCACTTCACTCAATTTTCAAAATAAAAAAGTTTCAATAAAATTAAAAATGTATACACATTCTTTAAGACGTATACAAG
>JAQGBW010004810.1:0-13095 GCA_034698625.1 Julus scanicus
ATTCCAAAAACTGAAAAATATCATCATTAGTGGACGTCAATCATGGCTCCCCCCCCCCCTTCCTCCCCATGTCCACATGCCAGTACCCCCCTTACCCCCACCCCCTCTTGAGGACTCCCCTTCACATAATTTAGTAATCATATCTGACCTTAGAACTATTTTTTATTCCATAAAAATGTGATAATATAACGTATGTAATTCCGATTCGTCTAATAATTAAAGCCCTAATCTAAAATCAGGCCCATATCACGACGAATGCGTGTATATTAAGTTTAATATTGCACCTTATAAATTAAGCAAAAAAATGAGGGAGATAAGAGTATAAATTATAACTTCTAGCATTTCTTGGCTAAGGAAACGAGATTAAAAAAAAGCCTAGACCCAAAGCCCAGGGTCTTATTACTCTGGGGACCAAAATCCCCAAATCCGTTGTCATTTAATTGGCACAAGCACGGTTATATGGGCAGCGAACCGTAAATTGTATTATTTGCACAACAAATGACTAGAGAAGCATTGTTTCGCGTGCCCCCATCACATAATTATAAAATTAAAGATTCATTTCAATCTACGAATATTAATTAGGGAGTCGTGTACGAGACAAACAAAAAAACATCATCCGTGTGTTTCGTGTTAGTTTTTCAGAATTGGTTTTTAGGAGTTGCAACATTTGTTTTCTCCATCAAATTAAGATGGGTGTCCTACCCTAGAAAGGGCCATTAAAAAAAAACGTCCTAAAGAGGGGAATAGGGTGGGAGGAGTCTGCTGGCATGTGGACTCTGTGGTCAAGAGGGAGGGGGAGGGAAGTCATTATGGACACGAAAGTTTTGTGTTAGTTATCTTATAAGGGGTCATTCAAAAAGGACGTCGTCAAGAGGGATGGGGGGGCTGATGGGTGGAGGAAGTCTACTGGAATGTGGACACCATGTGGTCAAGGGGGAGGGAGAGGGAAGCCATCATGGACAAGAAAGATTCGAGTTATCATATAAGGAGTCACTTAAAAAAGGTCCTTAAGAGTGAGGGATGAAGGAGGATGGGGGAGGGGGAAGGAGGAATCTACTGGCATGTGGACATGGGGGAGGGAAGCTATTATGGACACAAAAGTTTTGAGTTAGTTATCTTATAAGGGGTCATTCAAAAAGGATGTCCTCAAGAGGGGGGTTGGGGTAGGGGGAATCTGCTGACATGTTGTCACCATGTGGACATGGGGGAGAGGGTGGGAAGTCATTTGGGACACAAAAGTTTCGAGTTAGTTATCTTATAAGGGGTCACTAAAAAAACGTTCTTATGAGGGAGGGATGGGGGAGGAATAGAAAGGGGGAGGGAAAGGAGGACGCCGTTATGGACACAAAAGTTTCAAATTAAAATTAGTTCTCTTATGAGGAGCCATTCAAAAAGGACGTCCTCAACAAGGGGGAGACATGGGTGGGGGGAGTCTGATGTCATGTGAACATGTGGGAGGAAGCTATTATGGACACGAAAGTTTCGAATTAAAATACGTTTTCTTATAAGGGTCAAATCAAAAACGACGTCTTCAAGAGGGGGTGGGGGTGTCTGCTGGACACTATGTGAACAAGGGGGAGGAGGGAAAAGCCATTGTGGATGTCTACTAATGATGGTATTTTTCAGTTTTTGGATGTTATGTTTTATTTAGTTTTAAAGGTGAGTGAAAGGGGAAATGGACACCGGAAGTGGGGTACTTGGGAATTTATAGGATGGGCCTTTGCATGTTACAAAATATTTTCTGGACACCCAACTTTTTCACCAAAATTAAGGACGTCTTTGAGTGGGGAGGGGGCCTGGGCTTAAATAGACACCAAGCGGACACGAGGGGAGAAGAGGGTTAAGGGAAGTCTATTTTTGAAGGAATTTCAGAGACGTCCTTTTTGAATGGCCCCTAATGTTTCATACTTTGTCTACACACACAGTCCATATGCCGAGTGAATATATAATATGCTCATTACAAAATTTATTTACACTATAAAGGCGTTTTCTTTTTGGTTGTGCATACCCAATGCGCGTTATTACACGTCATAACAGGTGCCATTCATCTTAAATGAAAACATTAAGAAAAAAGTTTGCATTTAGGCCTAGACGAAAACAGCTTAATGGAGTTGAGTGGAACACGACGGATTTACAAGTTGCATTAATGGATTGGGGAACAAAATGCAGGAGTCATTGGAAAACTCAAAACGTATAAACGGATCACGAAAGATTAGAAAATATATAAAAGCTTTTACGATTACTGTGGAAAAGCTATTTGTGGACATGTATGTGCCATTCACAGCCATGTTAGGACCATATTTAGCCAATCAGAGGCCAGATATGCAGTACCCTATTTAACCAGCGACGAACCATTTTGGAAATACAGCGTGTCTCACATGTCATTATAAAGCGTGACTAAAAACTATTTCACCTTTGACCAAGTTTACAAAATGGTCATTTACACAGGAAGTACTTGAAGTAAATACAGTCAAACCTCGATTTACGAACGTCTCTTTTTACGAACAATTCGATATCCTTCGAACAAATCGTACTCTTTAGTCGTACGTTGCCGTAATTCCAGAATTATTAAACTGATTAATCTTCAGTGTATATTTACTATCTTATCCAAATATTCTACCCGAAATAAGCCACATGGCATTACCCACTTTATGTGTACTTTATTGTACTATACAGTTGAACCTCGATTTACGAACGACTATTTACAAACAATAATCCAATTTACGAATGGGACAAAACCCTGCTTGCTACCAAAAAAGTGCAAAGTTTTAGTGAATATGGCGTTAAGAAGAATCGCAAACGTATTAATGTTGATTTAAAAAAAGGAAATTATAGCTAAACATGAAAGTTGTGATCGCGTTTTGGATCTTACCGAGGAGTACAACATGGCGAAATCGACGATCTGCACTATTCTAAATAATAAAGATGCGGTTCTTTTTTGGTAATTAAACCGCTTACTTCTAATAATACTGTTATATGTGAACTTTCCATGCATTTGTAATGTATCTAACACTATTGAACCATGTACAAATTTGATCAGATTGGTGTTGCGCAGAGCCCCCGTAAGAGTTCGTAAATCGAGGTTCCACTGTACAGTCCTCCTCAACAACTTTCATATGCAAACCCTATGTCTATTTGCATCCTTCGACAACTTCCTGTGTGAATGATTTTGATAACATGGTCAAAGGTCAAATAGTTTTGAACCATTAAATTGCGCACCCCACAGTTTCTTTATGTTCGCTTTGTTACAATTTTCAATTTTGCCCCCATTAAGAAAAAAATTGGGGAGGAACAAGACTTTTTAGTCACGGTGTATAACCATACATGTTCAGATGTGCTCAATTTCAGCATTCTAGTAAATGTCATCAACTTGACAACTTGACCACTTGACCACTTTTATTTTTGTTTCGCAAATATTTGTGTTTGTAATAACGTGTCTTAGAAACTCCATTTGCATCCATTAAATGCAAATCCGTCACGCGATTGGCTCATCAGCAGTGACATGAAAAACAAACAAGAATTATCCACGAGAAAAGTGAAAGCGCCACCGATCATCCAAAAAGCGTAGAAATATTACAGATTAAATAACACGGGAGTAGCCTGCTTTCAAATGCATCATCATCATCATCATCATTGTAGTGGATTTTATGTTATATAGGCGCTGACAAATTATAGGTAGAGAGGCCTCGGTATTGCCTCGTGCAAATAAATCAAACTACATTTTTCATTAATCAAAGTCAGCCATTATATAGTCCGAGAAACCTGTTGGCGATCTAATAACTAATGGGTGTAGGGCGATCCAGATATCAAATTTGGATTAAAACATCCCGGTGTTTAATGGAAGATGACTTTCTGAGCCCTTTGCAAAATAGGAATATTCTTTCAATGTTTATCAGGAAATTATTAGTAGCTTCAAATATATATTTCCCTAAAAGTGATTTATTATGTTATTTGGCGGGAAATTAAATAGTGGCAAGTGCAACCTGATGGAAAAGCTTGATATGGTCGTATACAGCCATGTTTTAACCATACGTAGCCATGTTTTGTATGTAACCATGTTTTACCCATGTGCAGCCATGTTTCAACCTTATGTAGCCACGTTTTGACTACATATAGCCTCGTTTTAACCATACATAGCCATATTTTAACTATATGTCACCATGTTTTGACTATATGCAGCCATGTTTTAACCACATGTAGCCATGTTTTAGCCATATATACCCATGTTGTAACCATACATAGCAATGTTTTAACCATGTATAGCCATGTTTTAACCACATATAACCAAGTTTAACCATATCTAGCCAGGCTTAACCATATCTAGCCTCGTTTTAACCATAAATTGCTATATTTTAACTATTTGTAGCCATGTTTTAACTATATATACCTAGAGTTTAACCTTATGCAGCCATGTTTTAACCATATGCAGCCATGTTTTAACCGTATATAGCCATGCTTAACCATATGTAGCCACGTTTTAACTATATATACCTAGATTTTAACCATACGCAGCCCCGTTTTAACTACTATATGGCCATGTTTTAACCATACGTAACCATGTTTTAACTATATGTAGCAATGTTTTAACCACATATACCCATGCGTAGTGAGTATTTAGCTCTTGATGATATCGTGAGGGGCATATTTGGTCCTTGATGGGCTTAAAATAACAATATATACAGTAAATAAATAAATAAATAAATAAATATCGTACTGCCCCTGAAAACCGCTACACCTTAGTGCATATGTGTTCGCATTGTTTGCCTACTTTCAGGGGATATTCGCTTAAAAATTTCCAATATTTAATAATATTAATTTAGAAAAATTAATTTATTTTAATATGATATCCAATATCTATGTGTAAATTGAGCTTGAAAATAGTGCGTTTTACACCATGCTCTAAACACCATAATATCAATGGTTAAAATTGTTGGCAATCACCTAATGCACCCAAGCTCGTTTTGTTTGCCTACTTACAGGGGCAGTTTTTAAAAAAATTTTTTTTTGCAAAACATTTCGATATAACAACAGTTGATAATCAATAAAAAAACGACTGTTATAATACGTCCCCTTTATCACCTGACGTCCATTCGCGTAACATTTTCGTCAAAAAAAAGGTCAATCGTTGGCATCGATTGGCGCAAATATGCTCGTGGCATCCATTTTCAGTCTACGAAAAATCCAGGGTTCAATAACACTTCTACGAGCTTATTCGCTCTTAAAAAAGATCTCGGATCTCGATTTTATTTGCGGAGATGAATAAAACCGTGAAATTCATCGGATAAAAACGTGCTCAGGTCGACCAAAATCGGTTGATCGATTAAGATCTGAAGAATTTCTCGCATGAATATGAAAGCGGCCCTCAAAATAAATCGCCCATTAATAATTCTGTCGATAGATAACATATTTTGATAAATTCATCAACCAATCATCTGTACTTAACGTGTCAAAAACTGTTATTAGATATCAATATTAACCGTGCATTGTTATCCGATTGCAAATGAACAAAGTTATAAATGAACCATAGATAACAAAAAATCAGTGTTTTTCAACTTGCGGCACACTTAACAAGGTATGAAATTGTTGCGGCACACTGAGAAATGGACTAAAATTACTTGGGTGGGGGGAAGGGAAGTACGGGGCAGGAGTAAAATATACTTTCTAAATGTTGAAATAAATGACACATATGGACTTATATGGCCACATGAGCGCGTAGTATCCATGCATGTACATGCATACTCCATGCATAGACCATATATGGTCATCCAAAAGCTTTATTTAGTCATTACATGGTAATTTAAAGGATAAATAAGGTGTATAAGTGACTATAAATTACCATTCAAGGGTTAAATATGACCAGAAATGGCTATATATGGTCATTCATAGGCTAAATAGGGCCCATGCATGCCTATACATGATGTCCATGCATGGAGATACATGGTCCATTCATGGCTATTATTTGACACATGCAAGGCCATACACGACCTCATTTTTTCCACTTGGGATAAAATAATTTTCGTAAATGCAGTGGTTAAAATATGACCCAGAATGGTCATTCATAGGTTAAATAGGGTCCATGCATGCATGGCTATATATGACACATGCAAGTCCATACACTGCCTTAGGTTTTACACTTGGGATGAAATCGTTTTCTAAAATCCTTTTTAGATAAAAAATTGTGGTGTCCATTCTCCAAATTCAGCGGCACACCTGGGGCCCTTGGCGACCCATGATTCGGGACCACCCCCATAGATGAAGTGAAAGCCCAAATCCCAACCTTTATGTGGGCTTGTTAACATTAAAATTAGGTAAATACTCTCGGGTCTATCTCCACCATCGGTAAACAAGCAGCTAAAATGAAGACATGTGGTTGTACACTATAATAGTGTTGAGTGTGGTTAGTGCATCAGAACGCCCCTATTTTCGTAAAAATAACTCATGTGGGGGAGTGGGGGTAAAAAAGTGAGTGATGCGTCAACGTCTTTAAGATGATCCGAGACCTGTCAGGTATTTATGAAGGGAACGCTTTGTTTCGTGCCCAATTTATCTTATTTACATCATCCGTCATCTTTAAGAGGCTTATTTATGTGGGCTTGTGGAAGAAGGTCACATGATTCAAAGCTAAATGTTTATACGTAGAACACATGAAAGCAACGAGAGGCTTATTTTTTTTATCTCCTCCTCCTCTCTAATACCCAGCTGTGATTTAGCCTGGAAATAACAGTAGGTGAATTGTAGACAACCCCCTGTTATTGCGGGCATCCCTACAAATTGGGCACGACTCCCCTTTTTTTTCTTGATTTGCAGTTTTTACATAACCATTTTTGGCAAGTTTTACAATTTTTTTTTTATCTCAGACATTAGTTCATCCCTGAAATCAGTTGCATTTTGTATCAACCCATTAAACAAGAAAACATAATATTCCCCAGTGATTAGACTCATTGCATTCTCAGTATTTTATACGCAAGAAAAATAAATTGATGCGAGACACTCGGAATCGCTAAATTTAGGTAATGCCAAAATTGTCTATTTCGTAATTCCTATACATTTACAAAACTGGATTTTCATAATGTACAACGAGATATGCAGCTGCACGCATAGTAAAAGTCAGAAGCGTTTTGGACTTAGTTATTCCAGAAAATTATAAAGTCCATTGTCTTACATTTCAATACATGTATTTCAGAATTAATATACACTTTCAGTACCCGCTGTCCAAAAAAGCTAATATAAAGGGAAGAACTTATTTACTAGTATTAAAGTTTTCACAATTATTTTATCAAATCTAATTAAAAATGTTTCATTATACATTTAGTTTAATTCAACATTTTAAATTAATAGTATGCATATTGATGCTGTAAGCAGCACGTGCGTTCCATCTTTCTGCTCGTGCATTCCATCTTTCTTTCTGCTCGTGCGTTCTATATTTTTGCTCGTGCATTCCATCTTTCTTTCTGCTCGTGCGTTCCATTTTTCTGCTCGTGCGTTTCATCTTTCTTTCTGCTCGTGCATTCCATCTTTCTTTCTGCTCGTGCGTTCCATTTTTCTGCTCGTGCGTTCCATCTTTCTTTCTGCTCGTGCGTTCTATATTTTTGCTCGTGCATTCCTTCTTTCTTTCTGCTCGTGCGTTCTGTTCCAAATTCGGTTATTCCAATTAAAAAATCTTTTATTTGAAGCTTATACAGTGTTGATTAACTGAAATCGTTTCCAGTCTTCATATTATTCATTCGTTTTTTGTTAAAATAAGATTATAGTATTTCACACTATGTGATGTATACAATTGTACATAGTATGTTGGAATGCTACAAAGGATGTAGAAAGACGTGCAACATATCCGGAATATTGATTAAATTAGGTCTTCATCATCGCTATTTGGAAAAAAAGCTTGACTATGTATCTCCAGTATAAAGCTCAGGCAGGTCAGTTATATTTTATTTCCATGGTGTTTAATATTCAATAAACCCGATATGTAGGCAGGCGTTTATCAGGAGTGCGAAATGACAGGATAACAAGGGATTGATCGAAAAACTGTCACGCTTACGGCAAAATAAAAGATTACCGATATTTATATGCCGAGACACCCTTGATAAGGGGAATGAATTTGCCGCAATTTTTTATCATCAGAATTCTGGCAGCCGATAAACTTATGTCCCTGTGCGCATTGACCTACTATATGAACATAACGCATTTCATAACAATCTGTAATTGTGCGTCTTTCCCTATTACTATTTTATTAGAAATTTTCTTTTACTAGTCTCATGTGACAAAAACCCTAATAAGACAAAGTAAGTAGCATTAGGATTTACGCGAATACTTCCTATAATCCGCTACTGAAGTTTATTAATCTCGGGAGAGGGGGAGATGTCACGCCAAGGCCGTATGTCTTCAATTTTTTTTGAAGGGGGGAAATAGGGTCCAGAATATTGGGGTAGATTATTTTGGCAATATATTTAGGATCGCCAGTATTATGCAGGGCTCGTCAGAGCAGAGAATTGGCCCAGGTGAAATCGCAGTTTTAATGCAGTTTTACCTCAGAGAAATCTTATTTTTAATGCAAAATAATTGCATTTCTAATACAGAAAAATCATATTTTTACTGCAACAAAAATGCATTTTCCCCTACGAAAAATCGTACTTTTAATGCAAAAAAATTCCCCTTTTATATTTTGTCGATTCGGTTTAAAAATTGACTATAATAATAAAAAAAATAAACATTCAAAATTTTCTCAGTAACACCGCCAAATACAAAAAGATGGTTAATCGATCTGTTTGATCTAAAGCCCGATATCGATTAAAATAACTCGAGGAAAATAAAATCGTGCAAAGTCCCATTAATGTTTCAACTTCAGCAGATCACATATATATCAGTAGGCTTATTTCTCACCGAGCCACCCACATTTTCCAGACACAGGATAAAAGTGAAATCTTTCTCTTTAATTCAAATTCTTGATCCAGCTGCGCGTCGATGCATCGCAAGGCTAAAAAATGCTGCTTCACAATTTGTTTCGAGTGTTACATTTTGATACCTGGGGTTAAAAATCCATAATCCGGTGAAAGTCGACTCACTGGAATGAATAGAGACCCCACAAAAATACAAAGAGCTGCATTTATATATGCAAGCGTTGATAACATTTTCGATTTTTCGATTTCACTGCCATTTTGATGTTGGTTCTATAATCGTTATCAAAACAAAATGAATCTTTGTCAGCAATCGAATCAAATTAGTAGATGTATACATATTAAAATTACTATATTTCATCAATTCTAAAACGTACTTTTCTCCCCATAGAAAAATCTGCAAAACTGGATACTATAAAACTTGTATCTGGATACATGTGGGCAACGATATTTTGCGTCCTGATCTCCGGTTTTTTTTTCGTCCTCTGAATAATGACATTTATGGTAATATCAATTTAATTCATTATCCTACCAATTATGAAACCATTCATGATAATAATAAAATGTGCACAATAGATTATGCATCGTAAACACGTGATAGTTTTAGAAAATTTAAGGGAAATGAGAAAAAAAAAATACATAATTTGTCTTCCAAATGTGCACGTAAATGTTTAGCAAGTTTATTTAACAATAGATAGAGTAGAGTTAAAGTTGTTTATGAATTATAATAATTCAAATACAGTTTATTGCTTTTAAATCATCGTTAATATAATTATTTTTCAGATTTATTTATGCAAATGCAGACAAAAAAAATCTCATTTAAATAATTGTAATGACATTGCAAGCATGCATTTACTGAGAAACATTAAATTAGAGTTCTTGCTAGTTCACCCCTTATTTTCACGCGAACAGAAATATTTTTTGACAGAAGCCCTTTTAATTTATGACACTTTATCACGTTTGTAGATCTGCACCCACGCATTTTCCAACTAAAACCTAATTCACACACCAGCCAAAAAATACGTAATTGCATGACAGGAAAGCCACTGGGCCCGGCGCCGTCTTTTCGACTTAATTATGTATGGCGAATTGCACCAAACAGCGATTGAGTTAAATAATCTCTTATTAAAATTAGATATAATAAAACGAAATTGATTGAAATAAAAAATGTTGAGTATAAGCTGCTCATTGATTTTACATCTAAACATTAGCAAAAGATGTTTTTCAAAGCAAAAAACAGACAGTCTGACAGCAAAAATCTCGAGTGCGATCCTGTATAAACAAGATAAGGTAACAAAAAATGTCAAGTGGAAACAGGAAAAAATTTCGTAAAAAAAAAAAAAAACTTGACCAGATATTAAGTCAAACATTGATCTAACATGATTTAGATTGATATTAAAAAAAATTGACAATCTAACTCATAAATAACGCAACCTAAATATGGTCAGAAAGATACTTAATTAGATTAAACTAATTTTAGTAGTATTTACCACAGAATTTGGATATGATATTAGGAATATGGCATTTGATGCAGTTGCTAATCAGCTGAAAAATAAAAATAACTCAGATGCATCATCATCATGAGTGGTCAATTATTGGAAACCGAAAGTTAACTGCACACTCCATGGAAACCTGCCAAGCTTCTAGTAGTTTCATTATGCATTTTGTTTGCTCAGTTATATCCTCGCCGTGCATATGAAAGCATTTGTTGGATTAGTTGGACTATAGACTTTTTTTTTTCAACAAAAAAATAAATAGGAAATTCACCGACTATAGGCAATTATTATGTTCAGTTGCAAAAGTCTTTGTTAAGTTATTCGACGATGAACGCAATGCGTATATAATTCAAATCCGTAAATTACTTATAATATATAAAGGCGATGAAATGTAACAAACCATGCAGGAATGAATAAGAAGAAACTTGGAAAATAAGCCGAATAAGGCTTATTAATAAATTGCATTTAATTTAAAATCGAACCTAACGTTATTCCATTTTAAATTTAGAACGACGAGCAATTTGGATCGCACGTGCGATGCAGGTAGCGCGCGAGCAAGTGCAAAACGAAATTGCACGTGCAGCTGTTTGCCTGAGCAAGTGCAAAACGAAATTCACGTACAGTCGTTCGCCTGAGCGAGTGCGAAACGAAATTGCACGTGCAGTCGTTTGCCTGAGCGAGTGCAAAACCAAATGGCACGTGCAGTTGTTTGTCTGAGCGAGTGCAAAACGAAATTGCACGCGCAGTCGTTTGCCTGAGCGAGTGCAGAACGAGAATACAGCGCCTTGGACAACTTATTGCAAATGTTAAGGAGTATTATAATTTTTTTTGGGGTTTAAACTGACGGAATTTGTAATTAATTCATCGATTGAACCAGCGTTGATCTCGGATTAGTGCTAAACTAAGAGCAGCGCACCTGCCAAAATCTCCCAAGCTCGATCTATTCTAGCCATATGTTCGAAACACAATCAACACGCCCACACTAATTTCGGAAACAACAAAAACGTCCACAAGTATGCCAACTTGCCAAACTGCAAGTAGGTCAATTTCAAACGAGGAACTAGGTATAGGTAATCAGGTAGGATAAATAACGGGAAATCGAATTTAAAAAAAATGCGAATAACTCACTTTGGCCATCGAATTTTCTGATGATGGTATCGATGAAGGTGTTCTGAGGCGCCACGTGCCCTCTTCGAACAGGCATTTTTTTTTTTGTTCCAAATTTGTGTGTTCCAAAAATGTGTTCTATTACCTGAGCTATAATCTCGGAATTAGCTTTTTAGGCAGAATTTTATTTCGATGCACCGCACTGAACAATTTCCTCGGCGATTAATAATAATAATACTTCCATTTTTGAGTTGTGTTGTACGACGAGTCGTTTATCTACAGCCGGCATCACGTAAAGAGCCAAAGTCCGAAAGGTAAAAACAACGTCCTACGAGAAAGTGACGGCTCTGTGTATTTACATAGCGAAGTATAAATGCTACCGAGTTGAAAAAGATCATTAAGATGGTGGAAAACGCTTCATTTTCGAGTAGCAATCCTCGCGGAATAAACGAGAAAAGCAGCAGCAGCAGCAATGCACTCCCTTCAGCATCATCCATGCGATGCACGAAACGCAGGAGGAGGAGGAGGAGGATGCATCGGAGAAACGCGTGGATGCCAAAGAGCTCGAGCAGTCACACCAGATACATCGCTTTTTTATCCCCGAAATACTACACAATTATCCCCATTATTGAATAATCGATGAACAACGGGCATTTTAATTCAATTACGACTATCGATTCGTTCACTCTACAGCCTGGTTTCAAAGGCTCGTGCCAAAATGTAGCTTTCAAATTCCTTCGTTGTCCAGTTTTTTTTTTTCAAAACAGGTTTAACCTGAATTCCCTAAACTGTGAACATGGTCCAACTACGAAGTCCCAAAGCCCCTTTATTTTTTTTCGCAAACTGCACGACTGCGTCATACCACGTGGGTTGTTGAATTTTATAACACTAGGACGTCATTAATCCGACTAACACAATATTTCAGGCATTCCGAGTAGAAAAAAAATTGTCATCGTGATAAGGCAGCTCACCAAAACATGACGTCATAATTCATTACAATTTATAGTGAATAAGAGTAAGTGTTACTTTAAATAATTTAATGTAGTTTTTGATTTTGCGATGAATTCAAAAAGTATACGCTCCTAGAAACGGCACATTTTTAAAATTAATTTTTAGTTTTTATTCCTAATTTCTGCAGTCAAACGTGAAATAATTGGGATAATCTCTTATAAAATTTAAATTTTCATATTAAAGTTATTTTGATATTATAGCTCGTCAACATCATTGCATTATTGGAATCTTATAATTTGAAAAAAAATTCCAAAACATTTAACCTTGTCGACACAAATTAAAAATCTCTATGAGAGGTGTAATAACTATAAAATTGTACTCGGAAAGCAGTTTAGAGGAGATAATTAAGGGGGATCACAACCCTATCACTTTCTATGGGTGAAATTTTGAAACACAATTTCAGCCAAACAAAAAGAGATTAAATAAAAATAAAAGTTGTTTAAAATAGCTTGATCAATCAGCAATTGTATAGCGTTTTCGTTTTTGACTTTGAAATACTAAGTTTTTTTTAAAATTAATAAACAAGTTTGAAAAATGTCCGTTAATTTAAATTCTCGTGCTGCCACCTGCTGGCAGCGTGGGCAAAT
>JAQGBW010004811.1:0-13092 GCA_034698625.1 Julus scanicus
CCTCGACCTGGGAGCGAACCCAGCATCTTAGGATCGAGAGGCAAGCACGTAACCCACTCGACCATCGGCGTCGGCGTGTATGTTGTTGTGCAAATGCAAAATGAGACAACTGTAATAACCATGAGATGTCGTTAATAGTTGACCCCCTACGTGCCTAATTTGAAATCACATAGTACAAGGCTATTTAATACGGGTTGTTAAAGCCAATGTTAAATAGAAAATAAATGTAATTCTGTCACTTATTAAAATACCAGACATAAAACCAAACCAAATACATATTGTTTAGCCTACATACGAACGTATAAGTTTCCGAAAATGTTAAAATTTACAAGTTCATTCCGTACATTGGAATGTATGTAAATTATCGATTCAAAAACCAATTCTCTTGTAAAAATGAATTAGCATACTTACCATCGCCAAACAATTGTACAAAACTATTATTCGACATTATATTTTTTCATATTGTCATGAAACTTCTTAATCCTCTGTCGTGAAGTGCTTAGCAAAGACAACTCTCACAGCAGCACTACTTTTTAATAGCTACCATGTTTCCCCAAAAGTAAGACCGGGTCTTATATTAATTTCAGTAACAAAAACACACTAGTGCTTATTTTCAGGGTAAGGCTTATATATTTATTGTATGTACATTGAACAACAATTAAACAACATTTTTTTAAATTCCTGTGCAGTCATCTTCATTTTCCTTTGAACCATTGGTCCTAATCTCTCATTAACAGCAATATATGGTACAGTAGCTCTCCCTAAACAACATTTATTCAATTACAATCATGTCATCTTCTTCTGGAATCTTCTTCCGCATTTACTAGATCTTATTATTGGGGTAGGGCTTATATTGCAGCATGCCCTGATAATTTAGGTAAGGCTTATTTTCAGGGTAGGGTGTACTTTCGGGGAAACACGGTATTTGAACCGTAATTTGAACGCTATTTGAACCGTGTCTCCACTTGTGTATTTTAACTTAGTTGGATGTTGAATGGAGACAATCACTTCCAGGTTGAACTGCCTTCACAACCCAGTTGGTTTTCGTCTGCTCCAACCATGTTCCACAAACACAGTTGGAGGTAAAAAAGTGAGAACACCCAGTTAATGACGTCAAAGGCGGTGTTGCGAGGAATTTTTCCCGTAAAAGTTCCCTACAATTTCTTAGGATGGGGAAAACTGGTCCTCTTGCACATTTTGGGTCGCCTCCTACGTTAATCACACATGAAAATGAGCAACAGTGAGTATTTTAAAGTATTTTCGACATTGTATTCCAGTGAAATTGAAAGTTGTATTCCGTTTTTGCTCATTGAAAGTTCAAGAACGTTAATTAAACTTGTAATGTGCTAAAGTGGAAAACCACTTTCATACTCAATCGTATACAACATTATAAAGTTGTATTGAAAGTTAAAGAACTATTAATGTTTTTGCACATTAAAAGTTCAAGAACGTTAATTAAACTTGCAATGGGCTTGAATGGAATTCCACTTTCAATACCAATTGTATGTAATGTTATTTAGTTGTATTGACAGTTCAAGAACATTTAAACTTGTAATGTGCTAAAGTGGAATACCACTTTCAATATAAATTGTATATAACTTGGCATTTGCTCATCTTTATTTCAAGGATGGCGCTAACTTCTCATACAGATGTCAATAAGAAGTTTATTTGTATGGATTATTTGTTTTTACAATGTCAAACGGCTAATTTGAAGATGTCTATCCAGCAATCTACAGCAGTAATCGAGAATCGCAACATCACAATCAAACAACTGCAATCCCAGATGGGTACGGGAAAACAATTGTGCATGGTGGCACCAAATCGCTAAAAACATGGGAGATGCAGAATGCAAAGCTAATTTTAGGTAGTTAGGCCAATTATTGTTAGATTCATATTATTACACTACTTGCTTCATAACCATTTGTACAATCTTCCTGCTTTTTATATTTTCTTTCTTTTTTGAAACTAGAATGTCAAAATCATGCTGCAGTTAAGTGTGCCAGATTGGAAGGGACACTTAAAAGAAAGAATACAAGGTTCAGAAAATGCATCACATTAGACAAGTGTGTGGAAATGAGCTTATTTATGCTGTTCTTATCAGCAAAGCTATGGACCTTATCCAACTTGTTTAGTGTAGGGAAAAGTTCTCTAGATAGAGCTGTATCATTTTTGTTGATCAATAGTTGCACACATAGCCAAATTTAAAGGCTTTCTAAAACCTCTTCCTGCTTTTGAGAAACTTACTGACGGTTTTTTGAATGACTGGCAATTTCCTCTTGCTTTTAAAACACTGGACGGTTGTCATTGCTGAATGGTCTTAGAAAGAATTTGCATGTGATTATTACAACTACAAAAGTGTTTACAGCATCATTCTACTGGCAATGTGTGACCACGAGTTTTCTTCACATATATCAATGTTGGATCTCCAGGAAGGAATAATGATTAAAATGTATTCCATAGATCCAGGTTGCCAAAATCTTTAGCTAATCTGCTATTGCAGCAATCCATGAAAAATATTGCCAGGCTCTTTGTTCAACTGGTGATTTTAGCAGATGCAGCTTTTTCCCTTACAGAATATATGCTTAAGCTTTTCCCTAAATCCAATATCACAATCCAGCGAAAACAATTTAATTACAACCTGTCGCATGAAAGGCGCATTATTGACAATGCTTTTGGGCATCTGAAAGCACGACTTCGGGTCCTGCATAAAACCCTGGAATATGAACTGATCAATGCTACACCAATAGTTCAAGCTTACTGCACCCTACACAACATGTGCGAGCGTATGGGTGATTAATGTGAGATTTCCTGGGATGTTGAAAAACCAGAATCTTGACTATGGAACATGTGTGGTACGGCAACCCGATATCGGACATACAATTGTTAGGGAAGCTTTTTTTTTCTTCACTTTTTTGACTTGGGAAAACAATTTATAGTGAAATTTGTAGCATCAATAAACTTAATAACTTGTTTAATAAAGATGTTTATTCCACTTTTAATTGCAAAACTATGATGGTAAAGGGTCATCTGCGATAAACGAACCTTCTTACATGTTGTACGTAGCTATAACTAGAATTATTAGACGTGAAAAACTGCCAAAAAAAACCCCAAATCCTTTAAACACGTATTGTTCAATAAAAAAGTTTATTCCACTTAATTGACAAGGTTTACAAGCTCGCAGCGCCTTCTTTTGTCAAATAAGTGAAGCTCGTGCTAGTGACTGAATGAACATGGTATTTGAGAAGAATGAGATGTTATAACTGTGCAGTTCCACTGCTTTTAATTATAATGGAAATGATAAGAAGTTGTCATACCATTGATTTTAAAAATTACCTGTAATTAAAAGTCAATGGATAACTAAAATTCGAAGGGATTTAGGCAATGATTTCAAAATTAATGCAAAGACGAAAATTTGCTTTGAGCATTTTACTAACGCAGATTGGAGGCTGCTTTTGCACAGCACTCTAAAGTTACTGAAGCCAAGTTCAGTACTATCTGTTTTCCCATGGAACAAGGATTTGGAAAAGTTAAATTTATATGTAGTGGTATTTAAAATGGTGAAAAAATATGTTGCGATTGTTTGATGATGCTAATTTGATGTATGATGTTAAGATGAAGTCACAAAAATCACCATTTATATGACATTACATTATTCTTAACGTTCTTCAGTTATCATTAATCAGTCTGATCTCATGTCCTGTCAAGATCACGCAATTCTACTGCCACCTGAGCAAACACTGCTAGATTTATGTGCCTAGCTTAGCAATGCCAAAAACAAACTTCTAGCAAGTCAACAATATGCACTTACTCTAATGCAACAATTGCAATCATCAGAACAACACATAACATCCCTTCAAAACGACATTGACGTTTATAATCACCAATAAAAAATACTGCGAAGCTTTATTAATATAAACTTTTGAAGTTACATGAACGAATACTATCCTTGTCTAAGCAAAATATATAGCTGCACATTCCAGCACATTCCATATATATATATATATATATATGCAGCTATATATATATCTATATATTTAAGGTATTAGAAAGTAAGTGCACCATTATCATAAAGTTTGCAATTAAACATGCAGTTAAGTTGCTTATAACTTGATAAATATATAATAATAGTACAATAAATCCGATCTTACCTTATTTACAGGATTTGTAGAGGAAATCTACACAGCAGCAAGTTCAAATTTGGTGCATTTTTTTCCACGTTATCCTGTCTGGCAACACTGACATATTTTAAAAGAAATAAAGAAAAAGTGCTATACAATAGGGAAATTTAAGAATTATTGGGGTTGCAACGCTGTTTGATAACATTACATTCCCACAATGCAGTGCACATATAACAAATGGAGCGCAATGGAAACACGTCAATGCAACCATGTATTTTAATAGTTGTATCCATCTGAGAATGCACATCCAACAGAGTTAAAATACACAACTGGATACAAGGTATAACCTGTTTGCTGGGGTAACATAGAGCTTGATGGGTTGTGACTGGCATCGGAAGTATTACGCAACTCCCCAGGCTCAACTATTCCAAGAACAACTCGAGCCTTGAAACCATGAGTGCAGTACTTTCGTTTTTCCACCGTTCTTCTGTATTCCGTAAGAAATTCTGTGGAATGCAGGAAGCCTTCACTATCAGTTGTATTGTTTCGGGGTTTACAAACATTGTCTGATGATAAAATCGCTACCGAGCAGCAAGTATTTCAAATTCATTTTCAACAAGTCCCCAACACGACTAAGCCTGTAATTAAAGATGTGAGACGTGACATTTAAGGATTTCCGTGGGTAAGGGCGCATGGCATTTTGTTTCAAAGGAAATGCTTTATCTGCATACATTACGAATAAAAGAACAGGCCAGTTTTTCAACACACCAACTTCACTAGTCGAAAGTATCCTAGGCATTTGAGTTGGTGATGGTATATTCAAAGAATTATCAGCAAGTCTGGATCCAATAGAAGATCTTGAAAAGATGTCACCATTACTGTTGTGTCCAGACTCACCAACTTCAAGTAGTGTCTCTATACCTTCCATCTGCCAAAAACAACATCACAATGCTGAAATATCCCTTGTAATTATAATATATGCTACCTGAAGTGAATGGTGCTCGAATTTTGACATGTTTTCCATAAATTGCACCTATTCAATTTGGGAAATCTCATTTGTTCCAAAAATTTGTCACGATTTCCTTCCAAGTGTTACCCGCTCCCCCTTTAATTGGTTACCTCCATATTGGAGTGGCCACATAACATTAATTTGTTGGACTTTTAAGGAAAAGCTTAGCCCATGGTCTGATTCTCAGAAGCGCTGTGGGTTTATTCCCTGAGTGGAGGTATGAAAGAGGAGCACCAGTTTGTGATTAAGAATAGGACAGACAAGTATTCCATTAACTAGTTTCTTTTTATTCAATACAAAGAACTAGACAATACAAAAATTCAGAGGCCCTTTCTAAGGCTAGGGTTACTATGGATGTGTTTTCTGACAAAAATGTGTTCTGACGACTTGTGACAAATTCGTCAGAACTAACAAACGCCTGTTCTCCAATGCTAGCAGCGATAACACGTCAGAACATAAATGACGCCGTCAGAACCAGTTGAGCTATCAAACAAGTTGATTTTTTCGTGCGACCTGCATCTATTTTGGGTGTTCTTGTGCATTGAATTTCGAGTGATTTCGACCATGGATATTGATAAATTGATAACTTGTGTACAAGAATAGGTGTTTGTGGGATATAAGAGAAAAAAATTATCATAACAGAGATATTTCTCGGCAAACGTGGAAGAAAGTTGCTACAGAACTCAACACCAGCAGTAAGTACAATGTCTTTCATTTTGATGTGTATATGTACATTTCATTTACATTTTATTAAACAAGAAGATGATATATTACTACAGACATTATATGATATTGAGGTGACTACTTATCAAGTGTCCCTTTGTTTTGTGCCCCTTCACTTGAGAAGTGAAGGGAAGGACCGAAGTCGGGCTGTTAGCCAGATTAGGTCGGAAGTATCAGAGTTCGACTTTCTTAAGGTCGAACTACTTTGATACTGCACCAGGTACGATGCTTGAGGGAAGCAGGCCTCGGAGAGTGAATCGAGTAGGACTTATACTGTGAGTTCTACGGAAGGTTTGTGTGTGCTAAAAATGATCGAAGAGAATGTAGGTTTTTAACTTTAAGGTCTTTTATTTAACTTACAAGTTCATAATAGGTACAGGAGCATTTGCTCTATGGTCTAGACATTCATGGTCGGGTACAGTTTACTGAATTCCCTCCTTCTCTCACTGTAACTCTTAAGTTTGTGTGCCCTTATATATGTTTAAGGAAGGGCACACGTGACAGTTAGGGACCACTCAAATGCATGGTCCTAAAACCGAGCCTTTTGGCTCTTGGGGACAGCTTTGGCTGTTGACCTACTTCTATTGGAAACTTCTGGAAGCTTCTTGCTGACCGGATTTAGTTCTCCCTTTTGTCCTTTTAATCCTTTCAGGAATTCCTTTATTTTAGGATCATTTAGGGGATATTTGCATTTGCAAATATCCGGCTTAAGTTGGACGTCCCATTTGGGAATAAGGTCGAACTTATTTTTAACAAACAATAACAAGTCCTAAAAGAACAACAGCAAGTCCTAGCATTTGCTAGGGTTAAAATAGGGTTTCTAAGGGTGATTCGCTTTATACCCCTCTAATGCTTCATAGAACTAATTTTAGTTCGAGGGACATTATACAATTTTTAGCGGGCCTACTACAACAAAATACAAAAACACTTACATTTTTTAAGTTATGATTCACTAATTCTACGCTAAATCAAGACCTGACCATGATGAAAAATGTTTACATTGAATCATAGGTAATTACTTACAAGGATGAAATAAGTTAACTTGGTGAAATTCACAACTGCTGCAGGATCGAACATATCTTTGACTACATGTTTCGGATCATGTACGGAGTTTCCACTCGTTCGAGCATTGCGTTCAGAATATCCATATTATAGTCGGTGACTAGGCAGGTTTCTTCTCCAAGTGGGGTCTTTAGACGTCTCGTCGGCGGAATTTAGTATGCACCATCCCAATGGGTGATGCAAGTGGCGTATTTCTTGTTGTTGACGCAGTATTGGCAACACTCTTGTCTCTTTAGTGGTCGTGGAAACTTTGTGAGGATCTTCCATGTGTCGTAATCACGGTCTCCCAGCCTAGGATGCACTTCTTGTCCGCGAAAGTTTTCTTTGGAGATCCTTGTAGGGCTGGAGTCGTCTTCTTTACGATCTTGCTGGAGACCGTTGGACGCTGTTTCGTCGTTTTGACCACTTTAGCAGATGCCTTTTCCCTAGGCGTCAGTTAGGATGGTCACTGGGATGCCAGCTTTTGTCTTCACTGCATCCTTTTTAATGGGCTGTCGCCATTGTTGCACCAACAGTAGCATGTTTTCCTGCTTCAAAGTAAGCTTTCTAAGCTGCACGTGGTCCTCCACCTGTTCAACATCTATGTCGGGATATAGAGGAGTGTAAGGCCAGAAAGATGGTTTTTACCATCATTTTAGGCATGGGTAAGTACGACATTTTGTGGTACTTAGCCATGATGAGTTCGATGAACTCGCGTATACATTCGCACAACACAATATCTGTCTCATACGTTCCATAACGAGATAAGAAAGCAACTTTTGCTTCGGCAAAGGTTTTGGAGGTGTACCTCTCTGTAAGCCAGAAGCTTCGAGCTTCGCCGATAAGCAACCAGAAGAGAGCATCATAGCTTTGCTCTTCGGTTAGTTTATTGGCGTCGATGATGAACTGTACTTGTTCCCACTAACTGTCGAAGAAGTCTCCTTTTCCAGAGAACTTCTCCATGGCTGCAAAGACCTCAGAGGTTACTTTGGCCTCAGTGAAATCATGTTCACTATAGTCGATCTTTTTTCGACTTGCCCTATTTAGGGTTGTGGCGACCAGTTTAATGAACACGTGCATCTTTAAATGTTGCACAATCACCCAACATTTTGCACGTGCATGCAGCACTTTGCACATGTTTATTTTAAAAATTTAAAAAGGTTCTTCATTCATTATTGTTCCGGATTTTCGACAGTAGAGGAAGCAAATTAATTACTGAATAATTATTTCAACTGTTCCTGTACTGCTCTCAAATCAATTTAAATATAAAGTTTACGTTCTACAATTCATTTCTGTCAAATTCATAATGTGTGGTAAACTAAGCAACACCCACAATTGGTGACCCGGACGTGATTTAAACAGAAACAAACAGACGGGATTTCAAGAAACAAAAGGACGTAATCCAAGCATAAACAAAAGGACGTGATTTTAACATAAACGGAAGGACATTGCTAAAAAAATTCTCCAAATTAAAATGGATGAAAATACGCGTGAAACGTTCGAGAGTAAAATCGCCGCTCTCGAAGAAATGCTAAAAACTGCTCTACAACAGGGACAATAAGCTCAGGCATCCTCACAGTAACTGCCTATGGACTCGCACGAAACATTCGCTGTTGGCCGAACTCCAGTTAAACTTCCTGCATTTTGGGCCAACAATCCAGAACTTTGGTTTGTGCAGATGCAGGTTTTTGGAAATGCAGGAATCACTTCGGACAGTTCAAAATTCGACCACGTCGTTACGGCATTAGACGAAAACATGCTTCCAGCAGTGGCTGACATTTTTCAATACCCTCCTGCGATATACAAATACACCGTACAATCATTCGGTGAAAGCGACGATACTCGCTTGAGACGTCTTCTCGGAGGAATGCAGATAGGAGACAAAAACCATCTCTTTTCTTACAAACTATGAGACATCAAGCTGGCTCACATGCCCAAAACACAATTTTACGGCAGCTCTTCCTTGACCAACTTCCAGATCAGGTCAGAGCTATTCTTGTCCTTAGTGCAAAAGTGGAATTGGACGATATGGTACTACAGGCCAACAAGATCATGGAAACAATCCGTCCCAACTCGGTTTCTGCTGTGCAACAAGAAACAGCAATACCTGCATGGGAACAACTGAGTCGTCAAATTGCTGTCCTCACATCCCGTCTCGAGGAGTCTGAATGTCGTAACAAGGACAACCGCAGATACAGACATTGTTCAAACTCATGGAGTAGAAATCAACGTTACCGTTCTCCATCACGCAACAAAAGTTCCCATCGAAATTCTATGCTCTTCTACTATCACCGTAGGTTCAAAGCAGAAGCTCAACATTGCAATCAGCCATGTTCCTGGTCATCTGCACCTACAAACCATACGGCTGATCCGGAAAACTAGATTACCAGTCGGAACTTGCGACTACCGACACTATTGGTAAAAGTTCTGGTCGCTTATTCATTATGGACAAGGCTTCAAAACTACATTACCTCGTGGACACGGGGGCAGATGTCTCAGTTATTCCACCCCGTGCTCGCGATAAACGTAACCAAAAATCGGATGCTACACGTCTTTATGCTGCAAATGGCACTGCCATCACCACATATGGAACACTGATGCTTCTTGTCGACTTAGGCCTTCGACTTGTTTTCCGCTCGCTTTTCTACATTGCAGATGTTGGAAAGCCCATATTTGGTGCAGATTTTCTTCTGCATTTTTATATACTTCCAGACCTAAAGTTCAGGAAGTTGGTAGATGGAACTACACAATTGGCTACGCTGAAGCATCCACCGGTTACAATCACAATGGTCAGCGGTTCTTCTGTATTTGATAAACTGTTGCAGAAATTTCCTTCCATTACACGTGAATCGGTCACTATGAAACCTCCTTGCCATGATGTTTTCCATCATCTGGTGACAAAAGGTCCACCGGTTTACTCACGGCCACGTAACCTTGATCCAAAAAACTTGCTGTTGCTAAACAAGAATTCGATGTTATGATTGAACAAGGTATTTGTCGACCTTCAAAAAGCAACTTTGCTTCTTCACTACACATGGTGCAGAAGAGCAGTTGGCGACCATGTGGTGATTACCGCAGGCTCAACATTACTACGGTGCCAGACCGTTACCCTATGGTTATACTGAACAATTTCACATCGAATTTCGCTGGATTACTGTGTTTTCAAAGATTGATTTGGTTTGCGCTTTTCATCAGATTCCAGTCCATCCGGACGATGTACACAAGACTGCTGTGATATTGCCATTCGGTCTTTTTGAATTTGTGCGAATGCCTTTAGGCCTCTGCAATGCACTGCAGACTTTCCAGTGTTTTATGGATTGTGTATGCAGAAGTTTGGATTTTGTTTTTGTCTATATTGATGACCTTGCTGTCGCCTCCAAATCAACAGAAGAACATCTGGAACATCTCCATATCTTATTTCAGCATTTTGAACAGTTTGGAATTATCATTAACATGTCAAAATCAATTTTTGGTGTTGAAAGCATGGATTTTTTACGTTTTAACGTCAGTTCCAAGGGCATCACCCCAATGGCCAACAAAGTAAAAGCCATTGTGAATTATCCTCAGCCTATAATATCTCCGAACTTCGTCGTTTCCTCGCTATGCTAAACTTTTATCGTCGTTTCCTACCTGGAGCTGCATCTATTCAGGGTATTCTCCACGATTACCTGAAGGGTGCAAAGAAGAACAACAAATCGCCGATTGCATGGAGGCCAGAAACGATAGCTGCATTTTTACATTGCAAGACAAACTTAAGGAAGCTACTCTCCTAGTTCATCGCTTGCAGATGCTTTTGTCGGACTCATGGTTGATGCATCGGATCATGCGATTGGTGCATCGCTGGAACAGTTAACCGATGGTCAATTTCAACCTTTAGCGTTTTTTACAAAAAAACTCAGCTCTGCGCAACAGAAGTACAGTGCTTATGACCGCATACTTCTTGCTGCGTATGTCGTTATCAAACACTTCCGGCACATACTGGAGGGCCGCCAGTTTACCTTGTTCACGGACCACAAACCACTAACCTTTGCTTTCGACCAGAAATTGGATAAAGCTAGTCCAAGACAAGCTCGACACTTGGATTTCATTGGTCAGTTAACAACAGACATTCGACACATCTCAGGAGTTAACAACACAGTTGCTGATGCTCTTTCTCGGATAACTATTCCGACTGATAATCACGAGATTCAAGCTATTGACTATACCGCCTTAGCTGAAGCACAGAAATCTGACAAAGAACTAAATTCGCTTTTTTCTGCCTCTGAGACAGGACTTCAGCTCAAGTTAGTCGCTCTTCCTGTTTCCGACATACGTCTTTATTGTGATGTACAAACAGGTACAGCAAGACCCTACGTCGCGGAACCTTTTTGTCGAATTGTTTTTAATAACATTCACGGACTTGCTCATCCGGGCATTGGTCCTACTAAGAAGCTACTTACAGAACGTTTTGTTTGGCCTTCAATTAACACAGAAGTGTCTATTTGGACCAAGAATTGTATTGGATGTCATGTGCAAAAGTGCAAACTTGCTGCATGCACGTGCAAAATGTTGCGTGAACGTGCAACATTTAAAGATGCACGTGTTCATTAAACTGGTCGCCACAGGGTGTTATCATAGGTGCTAGCTGTGGACGCATTTGCTAATCCCAGCGTTACCGAGCATCCAGTGTTCGGACTGATTAAGGTCGAAGTAGCTGGAGTACATTCAGAGTTTGAACTGTTTGAGTTCGAACTTACTGGAGTGGTGTTCACAATTGGGTTTGTAGGAGGGCCAGTTATGATTGACACATATGGACACTTGGCTTGACATATTGACAGTTGGCTTTTGCTTTGGGCTCAATTATGAAAGTTCAAAAAAATTTTAACTTATGAGATTTCTGTCTCGTATGGTACGCGTTATTTTTACTTTGTTTTGGTCTCAATTTTGAAACACTAAACTGAACTTGGCACCAGTTATTAACTATTTTAGTTCGAACTGTTTGGTACGCGCCAGTTACTAAGTTCACTACTGGATTGAATGTTCAAAAGGCAAGAAATTTTTGCAATCTCTGTTCGCGCCAGTTAGTTCTAGTTATTTGAGTAAATAAATGGCTTGAACACTTGAAAACACAAGATTTCTGTGCCTCGGAAGTTTTCGATCTTCTCAGTACAGTAGAGTGCGAGTGTTTAGTCTTGGGTCTAATTGTACGAAAAAATCCCCGCTGTTGGGTTCCAAATATAAGGATAATTGGTTTAGAACAACTTTTAAACACGAGATTTTTGCAATCTTAGAGTTGCTTTTAGCTATGTCTAAGAGAGCACGAGATTTTTGATCTCGGGTCATGGTACACGTAGCCCCGCTGTTAGGCGCCAGTTATGAGGTGACTACTTATCAAGTGTCCCAGTGGTTTTTTGCCCCTTCACTTGAGAAGTGAAGAGAATGACCGAAGTCGGGATGTTAGCTGGATAAGGTCGGATGTATCGGAGTTCGACTTTCTTAAGGTCGAACTACTTTGATACTGCACCAGGTACGATGCTCGAGGGAAGCAAGCCTCGGAGAGTAAATCAAGTAGGACTTATACTGTGAGTCCAACGGAAGGTTTGTGAGTGCTAAAAATGATCGAAGAGAATTTAGGTTTCAGAATAGGTACAGGAGCATTCCCTTACATAAATGTAAGGTATCAACTTAGTTGATTTATTGTATCCAGTAGGTATCAAGGTATTCTTTAGGTTTCTTAGAGGTATAAAAATTTGAAATTTTAGCAATGAAACATTTTAAGGTTTCTTTTAGGTTTCAGATATGTAGTTATTGCGGAAACGTTTATAGGTATCAAAAAATTTGAATTGAAATAATAAATATACTTTAAAGATACTTTGATCACAAATTTCTAGTTTATGTCAGTAATACCTGAAATTATAATCCATAATCCATAAGTCCCATATTTCTATGGGTCTCATATGTTAATGGGTCTGTTAACTACAAGAATGAGGGTAAATAACAAAATTAAAAAAAAACCACACTCAGGTGGGAACGAACCCACATACTCTGAGTTCCCAGGGCAATACCTAAACCACTTAACTTCCAATAATTCATTTGCTGAACAGCATTGAGAAAGGTATAAATTTAAGTTTGTATGCACCTCAAAATATAAATATTATCTTGGTCATGATTTGTAACACGATTGTGATATGCAATAGTTTGCTTAAATTTGTCTTAATTAGG
>JAQGBW010004812.1:0-13090 GCA_034698625.1 Julus scanicus
ACATATCTTCATTTCTAAAAACATATCTACTACATATCTACATTTCTAAAAACATTTCTACTACATATCTACATTTCCAAAAACATATCTACATTTCTATAAACATATCTACATTTCTAAAAACATCTTCTACATATCTTCATTTCTAAAAACATATCTACTACATATCTACATTTAGATATTGATATTTAAAAACGTTAACGTTATTTTCGCAATCCACTGAATCGATGAACTTCAGTTCGTCTGCACACAGGTCTCACTTTATTTTCAATTGTCCACACCCATCTATAAAACATACCCAATCAAAATCTCCCAAATTTCCACAATCTAATATAAGGCAAACTCTCCTCCCCTCACTACTAACAAACATACATACATCACTCATATCTGGCTGCTCTACAGTTTCATCTATTGTTGTGGAATAATAAAATATACCACCCCTCCTAACTCCATAATAGTTCCTTCCCCAGAACACACAAACAAAATTATAAAACAACTGGAGAGATGGGCCGAGTCCCATAGGGCCTTTAACCCTTATTATCATGTTCATCTACCGCCCCTCCAAGTAACGCATCCCCATTGTTGACAGATCGCTACATTGCCAGTCTCATTACTTAATTTACACACTTCGTATGACATTGGTGGCCATTTCTGGTCATGCAACAAATACCACAAATCATATTTTTGACTTCATAAAGGAAAAAAAACCAAGTTCTTAATGAGCACAGTGAACTCATGCGGAAGATACGTGATTATGATATATTTTTCATTGTCCTTTTGCATAGAGTCCGTTACACGAATTTAGAGAATTTTACACCCATGCGTTAGTAACCTTCTATACACTACTTCAATCCTCACACGTGTCACATTCTTTTGCTTCTTCAGTTATTGCCTTTTCAAGTTTGATATGGGTCATGTTTGCAACATACACAAAAAAGAAGATTATAGTTCTTTTATTTGAGTACTTGCACTGAAAACGCCATTTTGCTCGTAGCTATAAAGCGTTTTCACCTCACAATTTATTAGGTAAGGAAGGAAGAGAAATCCTTTAAAATGATGACGGTAGCACAACCGGTTAAATGCTTACACGGAGTTCATTTTAGTGTCATTGGCCTGCATTTAACCAATTATTTTAATCTCGCTTCACTGGGTGAATGTCAATAAATTGCGTTTCTCGTTTAAAATTAGACAATTTTGTAGACCCAATTATAGAGTACAATGATGTCGTTTTGATGGAAATTATAAATGGATGAACAAAATTTTAAATGATTCACTGTATTCAGATTTACTCAGGGGAGAAAGTAGAATTCATTTGTAAATTCAAATTTTCTAGAAATAAGACGTTTGTACCCAATTTTTTGATAATGACGAGTATTTTTTTTAAAAAAACCTAGTGATCCAAACTGGAACAAACAGGTTATATATCTTGGCCTTTGTAACATTTAGCATTAGATGTTATCACTCCACAAAACCTGTCACAGTTAACCTCATGAACCGAAGTATTTTTTTGTATAAATATCACGTTTCCAGATTTCATATAAAAGTGGGTCTCCCCACACAAACTTAAATTTGTCAAGACAGTCCCTTTTGAGTAGGAGCAGATTTTAATAAATCTCTCAACTGCTCTTATATGGATTTTCTTCTAGATTCCAGGTGGAAATATTATATTAGATCATATAAATCACATTATGTCTGACACATTTAAGGTCCTGCCTACACTGCACAGTATGCTGTATGGCCACCACCAGGTGGTGTTCGAATACAATGGTCCCCCAAGTGCTACAGGGATTTCGCCATTTCAAAAGGACATCCTCAAGAGGAGGGGGGAGGTCTGCTGGCAAGTGGACACCATGTGGACAGAGGGGAGGGGGGGGGAGACCATTATGGAAGTCCACTAATGATTGTATTTTTCAAAAGTAGGGTGTCCAGAAAAGTTTGTGGAGCATACAAACTTGGGTCAAATTGAGTTTGCGAGGCGGGTGCTTGAACATTTTTAGAATGGGTCTTTGTTTGCTAGACAAACTTTTCTGGGCACCCTACTTTTCAAAACAAATTAAGGACGTCTATGAAAGGGGGTGAGGGAGTCTGGGGCTAGAATGGACATGAAGTGGACAGGGGTAGGGGGAAGTCAATTTTTGAAGGAATTTCGAGATGTTCTTTTTGAATGGCCCCTGCTCTAGGGGCTCTAGGAGACTACACTACCCACTACAGGTTACATGAGCCGGGCCACACAAAATAATGGAATCAATTGTTACTTAACCACATTTATGGACCTAAACTTTCCATCAAAACGACCTTAGTCCTTGTTACCCCTTAAACTGTAAGTATGGTAAATTGCCAAAAAATACAGTATATTTTGAGTATGGTACGCGCCAAAAATACATAATGCATTTATGAATTATTCATTGAGTATATCTCACCATCAGGAAATGGATTTGTTAATAAATAGATGTTGGTTTCTTCGTGACCTACAAATAGGTCCGAAAATCTTCCAAAGATAAGAATTTTGGGCGACTTTAAACGCCATCTATGGACAGATAAATGGAAACAGCCCGAGTATGTCATCTTTTATTATACAACAATTCCACTACTTGAAAACACGTTCTAGTTGCTTATACTTTGTTTAACAATTTCTAGATCCACCCCCACCTTGACCCAAACCTGGATTCGTGCCCATATTTGCAAAAGTAGGATTTTCTACATTTACTTCCTTAATCCACAAATTCAAGAATAAGACACAAATCTGGCCTTGTTATTATATAATCCTAATTGCAATATCGTGCCATTGAATTTAGTGAAAATTATATTTAATGCGTATTTATAAGGTCGACGTAATGAATGCATTGTTGACTTTTATAATTATACAATCTTAAGGATGTAATCGTTAATTAAGGTAATAATTTACATAACTAATCACTACACAACAAAGGAATTTAAATAGTCTGAAATTAAAAATAATTTTGGTTAATTACATATGGTGATGTTTTTGCTGGTATTAAAAATACATGTTTTTAAAATGCCTTAAATTCCCATTAATGTATAAATTATACACAAAAAATTAATGCTAAGCGACCCATTTTAATGTTACTTATACATTAGGTATGTAATTTTTGTTATTGGAAACATGTTGGTCCAACTGGCTGAACTGCAAGTATTTTTACGTATAAATTATGTCAGATTGTGAAAAAAAGATAGGCTAATTAGAAACAGGACAATGCTTCCAGAAATGTTTTTTAATGTTTTAAATTAAGGTCCAATGATTGGAAAATAAAGGGAAAAGTGGAGTAGCTCATGAAATGAAATTTTGACTCATAGTTTTTTTCTAATCACAGATAAACCTATTTTTTTATAACAATCGTGAAAAGTTTTTATAAAACAAACACACTTAATAAGTTGTAATGAAAAATAAAAATAAGGTCACCCTACAGGTAACCTTAAAATTATCCAATGTCTTTCTCCAATGTTAATGCCAATAAATCCCATGTTTATATTTTTTGTCAAACGCCACCAGAAGTCGCTTTTAAGGTATAGGATGTTTGTTTAGTTTGTTCACAAACTGTTTAGTAAATATTGTATAGACAACCTTTACAATAACATGCAAATAGGTTTAGTAAATACATGTTTGCATCTATAAGTTCAATCAATATAGCTGATAAAGAGAAATCCGTTATTTGGTAGTGCATGGTACCAATTGTTATCTTAATGTTTGCTGTTTTTTTGCTATCTTTATAGTATTTACTTTATATAGTACACAATATAAAATAAATTACATAACGGAGAAGTTCCCGCCTATATCCTCAATGCAAAAAATTCATAATATAATTTAATACAAATCTTATAATTCTGATAAAAGCTACTTTTTAAAATAAATATAGTAATATAGCATATATAGAGATTGTGCAATCTACAAGTCTAGCTAGGGATTATTTATTTTGTGTGTGTATTATTAAATGTACAATATGTGATGCATGTTTTTATGCATTTTATGTGCATTTTTAGAAGTGTTTTTTGAGGATTTTTTCTTACAATGTTCAGAAATTGTGTCGTATTTTTCTCTGTATTTAGTGTATATTTTGTATGCATTTTTCCTGTATTTAGTGAATTTTCATATCTTGTGAGAATTTTGTGTATTAATCAAATATTTTTTGTGTATTTTGTACGCATTGTTGTGTAATTTTCTTGTATTTTTGTATGTAGAATTACTTGAATTTTTTTTTACAATTTATTCCTTAACAATTTATTAAAAGTGTATTTTTAGAAGGATGGTTTGAGGATTTTTTGTCACATTGTTTAGGAGTTTTGTCATATATTTTTCATGTATCGTGTGTTTTTCAAATATTTTTTTGTGTATTTTGTATGTGTGTTTAATGTACTTTGTTTTTTATGTTACATTTTTTACAATTTTTTCTCGTAATTTGTGTATTTTTTCACATATTGTTTGCGTATTTCTTTAAATATTTTTTGTGTATTTCTTCAGTTATTTTTCCATATTTTTCCATTTATAAAAACACGAAAAACAAAAAAATTTACAAACGGAAAAATACAAAGCTACGATACATGAAATATAGAAGCGGTACAAATACTAGCATAAAGATAAACAAAAACATAAAACTACCAACGATACATTTTCATATATTTATATAGTTATCAATTTATGAATTTAAGACACTAACCTAAGTTACGGTAAATGCGTGGTTAGTTACGAATGATATGTTTCAAAAGCAATATATCGAAATAAATTACTAAAACGCATAATCTAGCACAGTACTACCAGTAGTTCGGTTCAAGCATTTCAAGATATTTTTTAAAGTGAATTACCTCTCGGTCAACGTTAAAAAAAGTGCCCTGATTTATAAAATGTTGCGTGTGTCTATTGTATAACTTTCTGCAGCGCCCCCTTTCTATTTTCAATCAAAATTCACGAAATGTATGAAAGGCTAATGTTTCCAAACTACTTGTATTGAAATCGTCTCTATATGATGTTAATTAACTTTACCAGTAAAGTTACCAACACATTAACCCTTCAAATTCGTCGTTACTGTCGAACAATACCGTATCATAGATGTGAGGTCATTGAACCCTCAAAACAGTAGGCCTAATTTTAATTATCTTTAAATTAATCACGTTTTATGAGTCTATGAATACAACGATCTCATCACACTATCTTACTAAAAACCAGTTAATAAGTATCCTCAGTCAACATAAACTTGTATTTTAACAATTAAAATTAGACAGGCTCTTAACTTAAGCATTTACTCAAGCATACATGCAGTCTCATCCCATATTACAAAATCAAAGTTAAGAATGTCATTTTAAATGAAAGAAGTTAATGATGGTAATAAAGATGGAATAGTATTTTTACATTGGCAAGTTTTTTATACAAAAAGACAAGTTTTTTGGGATAAATTTTTGTATAAAAATATGACATTATTTGAAATATTACTTTTGACATTATTTATGTTCCTAAGCTTAGTGATACATGACTAATATGAATTTTAAATTGTCATGAACTTGTAATAAAATAATTCATGTCCACAAGACTGTGACCAAATATGTCCTTCTTAACATTGAATTACACAAAACTTGATGAAAACACTATTTCCACACTGGTATTTTATGATAAGTATGATCATACTTTTATACTGTCTTATATAAATAGACAAATGTGAAATATGATAAATATTATATCTATGGTTTAATTATGTAAAATATTTAGCAATGTTTTAAAATATATATATATTTTTAAATAGTTAACCAAGATCGATTAAAATTTGTTATTACATTTGATTTTTTTCGTAGATGTGATAAAATCTGATAAATGTACATAAGTATGAATGAATTCAAAGGACCTTAACAACGAGAATTTTACAACTTTAGTGCATATTTATGCTCAAATAATCCATATTGTGATCTGAAATCCATTCTGAGACAACACTCAAGTGGGGGAGGAGAGGGGTCTGCTGGCACGTGGACACAATGATGGTATTTTTAAGTTTTTGAACTTTCTGATTGATAAAGTTTTAAAGGTCAGTGAAGAAATTCTTCCCCAGTCCCCAATGTACTTAAATTTTTAAAACCTCAGAAAAATTCGGGAATTATGCTGGAATTTCACTTAGAAGTCAGTAAATTTCCGTTAATAAGAAAAAATTGTAAAAATGTATAGTGGAGTTGGTAGCGAGACAGTGTTTGGAAATTTATAGGATGGGATATGTTCCAACATTTTCTAGACACCCTACTTTTCAAAAAATTTAGGACGTCTATGAGGGAGGAGGGGGAAAAAGAAAGTCTGGGGTAAAATGGACACTTTGTGGACAGTGGGTAGAAGAACGATCAATTTTTAAAGGAATTTAGGGGACGTCTTTTTCGAATGGCCCCTTAGTAGATACAAAAAGCGAACATTTCGAGGAAATTTGACAATCATCAATTCCAGACACACCCTGTATGTAGTGCATACAATTTCCAATACAGGGTTTTCTTCCATATCCGTTTTCCTTCAATTTTGAATATATTTGAAATACATTTGAAGTAATTATTTAAATCGGATTCAACAGTGACCTTTTTCATCCCATTGATATTAAATACGTTTGTCTTTTTCCATTGTTTTATATAAAAAAGGTGATCTTATACATATACACGATATTAATCCCCTGTTGATTTTTAACGCCATAAATCGTTAAAATTCCCTGACCAATTGTCCATTCGGCCTTCAAGCAGAAAATTAAACCTGTGGCGTCTTAAAACTTTAGCCTTAAAGTCATCCAACTTCAATGACAAGATTATACAATAAGATTAACGTTATGGTTGTTTATACAAACACGTGACACACTAATTTAGATAAATGTAATCCGTTATGGTGAATAACCCTTAATGTCTACTTATTGTTTTGGATAAAAACCATAGTCACGAACTACATATGTATATACTCTCACGAACTTAACATTGTAGAGAACTATCACGGGTTGATAAATGTAAATGGACCAAGGACCAAATAGTATCAGACTACCAACATACATAACGTTTTAAGTCCATACAATAGAACCTTTCTAAATGAATAACCTCTCTAAAAGCATAAAATGTACCGGTCCAGACTTGGTAACCCGTGAATATATAAACTAACCTGTTTAAGTGCATAACCTGCCTAAAAGCATATCTTTCACCGGTCCCAAGCATATGCCTTTAGACAGGTTCTACTGTATATGGAAGAAAACTACAAAGGTCTACACACGCAGTCGAACCCTCTCTAAAAGCATAAAATGTTCCGGTCCCGACTTGGGATCCATGTACATAAATTAACCTGTCTAAAAGCACATCTTTCACCAGTCCCAAGCATATGCCTTTAGACAGGTTCTACTGTATATGGAAGAAAACTACAATGGTCTACACACACAGTCGAACCCGCTTAATTGCACAGACCAAATAATTGCATACATTCTCCAAGTCCTGAACTTTTGCCCTATGATTTGTGCATGATGTGAAACCTGATAATTGCACACCAGTTAATTGTACAATCCGGATAAATGCACATATTTTGCAAGCCCCATGTTCAACTTTTGTATGGAATTGTGACCGGATATTTGCACATTGAGTTGGAATAATCAAGCATGGGCCATGTATGAAATATATTAGGTACATTTGGATAGATGGCCATATAAGTGCACTAATGACCCATGTATGAAAATAATTGTTCGATAATAATTCAATAATTGTGCAAGTACAGATATATATATATATATATATATATATATATATGACTGTGCAATTAAGCGGGTTGCAAACTAAGGTATAGTAGAATGCATTTAGATAATAAAATGTTGACTTACAGTAAAGAAAGACCATACACGATGTGAAGTGTTGACATGTGGTTAAATAATTGCAATATGTGATTCTCCTCTAATTACGAATCGGTGTTGTCACGAAAGTGATGATGGATGAAACTGTTGAATCAGAGAAAAAATATGTTTTAAAAACCTTGATCAGTGATCCTATTTTCCGTGGGATAAATTTTGCATATTAAGCTTAGAAATCAGAGTAATCACACGGGTCACTGTCAACTATGATTAAGACATAAAAATCCATGTGGCTGCAAAAACATACCGAGATTTGTATTTCACTGCCTTAACTGATATGTGTGCGGTAAAAGAATAAAAATTCTTCTAAGCAAACTGCGAATCGAGTAAAGAAGCAGGTAGTACACTGACCTCCATTCCCTTAAATACGAAAACTGTATAGTGACCTCATTTTAATAAGAAATAAAAACCGCTAGCTCTTAACTTTATATTCTCTAGTAACCACACATACAAAAAAAGTTACTAAAGTGTAACCTAAAATATAGTAAATTGGACGGATATCGTGGTAGTTGCTAAAGTATTTTTAATCTATTAACACCAATCATCGTCTGCTAAATTGGCGGCCATCTTTGTTTTACATTTTTTTTAATAAATTCTATTTATGGGTGTGTCTATAACCTTAAAATGGGTGCTGAAAAAGTAAATTTACATGAGGAAGTGTAAGTTAGGTTTTTGTATAAACTGATAGAGAAATGAATATTTTTAATTTGTTCGTACTTGCATTTTTACACACCTGTGGCAATGAAACTATTAATATTTCCATAATTCTTAAATCCAATATACAGTAAATAATAATTGTAACTTTCGCAAAATACTTTTGTACTGTTCAGGATATAAAAAGTATACAGCAGAACCTGTCTAAATGCATACACTTTGGACCGGTAAAAAATATGCTTTTAGACAGGTTACCATACCTGCACTTATATGGTACGTCATATATCCAGATGTGTCAAATCTCAGGTCTAGCCATATTTATAAAAAACATGTTTCATACATGGTTTTTCATAATTTTTTCATAATTTTTTTCATTATTTCTTCAATGTCTTACAAGCGCATGGGAAGTCACTGAAATGTTACAAAAAAAAGGTCACTTTTATTAAATACTTGTTTAGTATTTGAATAATTTCAACTTGAATGTAGTATATTTAGATAATTTTTTTGCGTGCTTACCTCAGAGATGTAATCGATTATTTTTTAAATTTTATCTAGGCCAAAAACGTAACGTTTTACAGTTCGCTGATCTGGACAAATTCAATGAAAATATTAACAAAAAAACAAACAAGTTTTTCCTAATTTAGAATTTAGTATGTCAAAATATTTATCCAAATGAAAATGGTTTCTAATGCCTTTTTAAACTATATTTGACACTTTGTAATTTAAAAATATCAAGTCCACGTTTTCTTGAGGGAAATTAGAATTCTCAAACAGTTATATTATTATCGTGATTTTAATGCAATATTTACTAAATAGTGTGTTCATTTCAATATGAATTTAATTAAAGATAATTTTACGCCTAGTTGCAATATTTTGTTCTCGCTACACTTGGTCCACGCAAACGGAAAATGAAACTAGTAATCTTCAGTATTTTCAACTATAAAAATTGCATGGGTGGAGAATGTTACTACAGTGTGTTAATTCAGTTAAAACCAATTAATATATAAATATGGGTCTGGCAGCACCCCATAAAATATCCTCTTCCATTTTTTGGTAAATTTAACTGAAACTTCTATGTGAATAATTTTATATTAGCTAAATTAATGTAATTTTATGGTAACTACATTGTGTTATAAAAACCCATTTTTTAAACAGTTGTGGTCATGGAATTAATTTCAACCAAATCTGTATTCAACTATGATGAAATTCTATATTTTTTTTTACTGTAGTGTCACTACAGTTCCATACATGGCTATGCATTTTTGGCCCATACTTTTACATATACAGGGTGGCCACAAAAAAAGAGAATTTTTTTTCATAAATTCGTAACTTTTTTGTTTTTTAATAAAATTAAATCAAAATGGAGGACAGTGAGTATAAATTGAAATAGATGTTTTGCTCGTACGTTTTTTGCCTATACGTTTTCAAAATTGGATTTACTTTGATTAAAAAACAAAAAGCTTACAAAATTATTTAAAAGGTTCGCGTTTTTGTGGCCACCCTGTATGCATTTTCCACCCAAGTTAAAACAATCCCGTGATCTTGAATCTTTTATAAAATATTTCATTGTTTGATATAAACTTAACCCTGAATTGAAATATATCTTAAACACACACCAAAAAAATGTAAATAAATTTACAATTCATCACTAATGAGTGTAAATTGAATAGTTGTACTAAAATCAATGATCCAATTCAAGATATCCACCCACGCTTAAGTTTGGATATGTGAGATATCTGGCCTACTAACTAATTACTTGAAACCTGTGACCAACTGTGGCTATTATTATACTGATTTTCAATTACTTGTCTAATTACCTAACAGTTTTTTATAATTAAAAGAAAACTCGTCAAGTTAAAACAACTTTTCTCGTACACTAGACCAGGGCAATGAACGCGAATATATCTAAGGATGAAGAGAACCTCATATACATATAAGAATATATAACAACTATGCAATTTTAACGAGGGCCAATAGATGATTAAGCAAAAACTCAAACAAGTTAGAATAGAAATTCCACAACCAAAAACGTAGTTTTTGCGGATCTATCACCTAATTTTAAAAGTGCAAAAAACACAATAGTTTCGAACGGTGTAGGAATTTGAGGAATATTTCCTAAATCTAAAATCCTATAAATTTTAAGGTCAAGCTCGATTTATTGTTACGATTTATTTCAATGGTTGAAAAGTTTGCTTCGTGTGATTCTAAACCAGGATGTTGGAGTCATGACTGGATGATTGTACTTCTTTCCACATGGCATATCCACAAGCCATATCAATCAATATGCCATATAATGTGTCTTTGCATGTTCCAAGACATTTTCTGGACACCCTACCTTTACAAAAATATTAAGAACGTCTATGAGGGAGGGTCTGGGCTAAGATGGACACCGCGTGGACAGGTGGTAGGGGAGGAGGGATCAATTTTTGAAGGAATTTCGGGGACCTTCTTTTTCAATGGCTTTATAGGATGGGTCTTTGTATGTTCCAATACATTTTCTGGACACCCTACTTTTACAAAAATATTAAGGACGTCTATGAGGGAGGGTCGGGGTTAAGATGGACACCGTGTGGACAAGTGGTAGGGGAGGAGGGATCAATTTTTGAAGGATTTTCGGGGACCTTCTTTTTGAATGGCTTTGTAAGATGGGTCTTTATATGTTCCAATACATTTTCTGGACACCCTACTTTTACAAAAATATTGTTTGTTTGTTTGTTTGTTTGTTGATTTTTAACGTTACAAAAATATTAAGGACGTCTATGAGGGAGGGTCGGGGTTAAGATGGACACCGTGTGGACAAGTGGTAGGGCAGGAGGGATCAATTTTTGAAGGAATTTCGAGGGCCTTCTTTTTGAATGGCTTTATAGGATGGGTCTTTGTTTTTCCAAAACATTTTCTGGACACCCTACTTTTACAAAAATATTAAGGACGTCTATGAGGGAGGGTCGGGGTTAAGATGGACACCGTGTGGACAAGTGGTAGGGCAGGAGGGATCAATTTTTGAAGGAATTTCGAGGGCCTTCTTTTTGAATGGCTTTATAGGATGGATCTTTGTTTTTCCAAAACATTTTCTGGACACCCTACTTTTGCAAAAATATTAAGGACGTCTATGAGGGAGGGTCTGGGCTAACCCTGGGATGGACACCGTGTGGACAGGTGGGGGAGGAGGGGGAGGGATCAATTTTTGAAGGAATTTCGAGGACCTTCTTTTTGAATGGCTGTATAGGATGGGTCTTTATACATATGTTCCAAAACATTTTCTGGACACCCTACTTTTACAAAAATATTAAGGACGTCTATGATGGAGGGTGTGGGCTAAGATGGACACCGTGTGGAGAGGTGGTAGGGTGAGGGGGTGGGGGGTGGTGGGAAACAATTTTTGAAGGAATTTCGATCAGGAACCTGCTTTTGGAATGACCCTTTAGTAGATGGAACATTGGTCTTTTTTGAAGATATTCAAATTTCATCTCTTGTTAATAGGCGTTTTTTATTCATCGTCCTTGACTAGCCTATTCCAGGCATGAAGTCACGAATTTCACAACAATTGCACTGTAGGTGTCGTTTACCTGAATGTTTTTTAATTAAAAATGAAATTTGCCATCAATCTCGCAGAACATCACTCGTTCTAATGTTAATCTTTTATTTTCTTGTCAGATTTGATAATGCATTTAATTAATTGCACTCGGTTCTTCCTGGGTCTGCCTATTTTTGATTGGTGATAAACACCGCAGTACGTTGAATATCGGTCATTGCCCTCATCACTTCCGTCAACAAAACTAATCTAAATAATTTTAAAAATCAGTTAGCGCTGCTCACTGGCATTTTTTATTTAACTAAAATACAAACTGCATAACCTTCGCAACACCCCCATATCTCATCAGATATGTAGACCAAGGATAAAAAGCACTGGTTTCTAATTGTATTTAAATTGGGTCTGGGACACGAACAATACAGAAGATTGAACTAAACAAACAGTGGTCTATAAACACGTGTTGCTCACAAATAAATTAACATTAATTGGATTTTTAGTAATTGGATTTGTGATAATGAGGGATGCATTGACATATTAAGATCTATGATGAAATTAATTAAGTACATGGGTGGAAGAATTATATATGGGCAATTCCATATATGGACTTAACTGAATTTGAGCATGTATGGAAATGTATACTCATATATGGGCACACGTATTCGTATATTCATATGTGGACACATGTACTCCTATTTGCGCGCATATACTCATATTTAGACACATATACTCATATGTGGACACATGTACTCGTATATGGGCACATAAATACTCATATTTGGACACATATTCCTATATGGACACATGTACTCATATGTGGAAAACTATTTATATATGGACATGTGTACTTATATATGGGCATTTAAAACTTTTGGTATGCATCCCAGGTTATTGACACATGTACTCCTACATGGACACTTGCACTCCTATATGCGCACTTGCACTCCTATATGGACACTTGCACTCCTACATGGACACTTGCACTCCTACATGGACACTTGCGCTCCTACATGGACACTTGCGCTCCTACATGGACACTTGCGCTCCTACATGGACACTT
>JAQGBW010004813.1:0-13086 GCA_034698625.1 Julus scanicus
GTAAAAACATATATTAATATATAGAATAAATACTATGATTAAAAACAACACCAGTCGCGAAAACAAAGAACAACAAAATGTAGGTATATTTTAGTGTGCCGCGACAAATGCAGACATTTTAGTGTGCTGCAACAAATGTAGGTACATTTTGGTGTGCCACCCTAAATGTAGGTATATTTTAGTGTGCCGCGACAAATGCAGACGTTTAAGTGTGCTGCAACAAATGTAGGTATATTTTAGTGTGCCTCACCAAATTTAGGTATAGTTCAGTGTGCCACAACAAATGTAGGTATATTTAAGTGTGTTGCACTAAGTGTAGGTATATTTTAGTGTGCCGCGACAAATGCAGACATTTTAGTGTTGCGAAACAAATGCAGTCGTTTTAGTGTGTTGCAACAAGTGTAGATATAATTTAGTGTGCCGCAACAAATGTAGGTATATTTTAGTGTGCCGCAACAAATTCAGGCAAACTGTTGTAAATCACAATGGTGTTACAAATCATGATCAAAATAATATTTATATAGCAAGTTGCATAAAAAATCAAATCTAAACCTTTTTAAATGCTATTTGACAAAAAAGTCTTTGGTAGCTAAGAGGCTTAGGTATTAGAATATGTGGGTTTGTTCCTACCTGAGCATGTTGTTTTTCAGTATTTTTTTTTAATTATTCACACTTGATGCTTGTAGAGTTAAGGGACCCATTGACATAAGAGACTCATAGAAGAAAGGACCTATGGATTAGAATTTAATTTATTTATGTTATTTATATTATTTATGTTTTGAGGTGACTACTTTTCAAGTGTCCCTGTGGTTTGTGCCCTTTCACTTGAGAAGTGAAAGGAAGGACCGAAGTCGGGCTGTTAGCCGGATAAGGTCGGAAGTATCTGAGTTCGACTTTCTTAAGGTCGAACTGCTTTGATACTGCACCAGGTACGATGCTCGAGGGAAGCAGGCCTCGGAGAGTGAATAGAGTAGGACTTATACTGTGAGTCCTACTGAGAGTGGTGTTTGCTAAGAATGATCAAAGAGAAATACAAGTTTAAACTTTAAAGTCTTATTACAGACAAGTTTACAATAGGTACAGGAGCTCTATAGCCTAGGCATTCATAGTCAGGTACAGTTTACTGTGCTCCCTCCTTCTCTCACGGTCTAACATTAAGTTTGTGTGCCCTTATAAACTCTAAAGAAAGGGCACACGTGACAGAAAGTGACCACTAGAAAGCGTGGTCCTAAAACAAAGCCATTTGGCTCTGGGGGACAACTTTGGCTGCTGACCTACATCTATCGGAACAAGTTGGAAGCTGCTTTCTGACTGACCCAATTAGCATTTGCTAATTGGGCTTTGAAATTTGTTTCTCTTTTCTGTTCTTTTTAAATTCTATTATTTAAGGATTATTTGTGGTATATTTGCATTTGCAAATATCCGGCTTAAGTTCGACATCCCATTAAAGAATAAGGTCGAACTTATTTTGAGCGGACAATAACGAGTCTTTTAATAACAACAGCAAGTCCTAGCATTTGCTAGGGTTAAAGTAGGGTTTAATAGGGTGTTTCGATTTATATATTTCCTCCCTAATGCTTCTAAAAAATAATTTTAGTTCGAAGGCTATTACAGAAAGTTAAGCGGGCCTAATACAAAATTTACAACAACACTTAAATTTTTAAGATTTTGAGAAAATATGCTAATTCTACGCTAAGACCTGACCATGATAAAAATGTACATTGAATCATTACTTACAAAAATAAAAAATAAGGTGCACTTGGTAAAATTTTACAACTGCTGGATGTGACATATCTTCGACTACATATAGTAGTCCGGCGCCTCCACTCGTTCAAGCATTGCGTTCAGGATATCCATGCTGTAGTCGGTGACTATGCACGTTGGTTCACCAAGTGGGCATGTGGCGTATTTCTTGTTGTTGACGCAGTACTGGCAACATTTTTTTCCCTTAAGTGGTCGTGAAAACTTTGTCAGGATTTTCCAGGCGTCGTAATCCCGGTCTCCTAGCCTAGAAAGCACATATGTAGTTGTGATGACTTTCAAAAATAGACGTACCAACTTCGTTTCGTATTGTTTTATGGCCAGGAAACCTGTCGCCATCTTCTGAGGAGCTTCCATGAAATATTGGCAAAGTATTACTGGTTCGCTGTTGAACTTAGAAAAATGAGTCCAGGTACGTCCCGTTCGATTGGTGAACTTCCTTGATGCGATATGAACAGCAATCTTTTTGTCTGCGGAAGAAGTTTTCTTTGATGATCCTTGTAGGGCTAGGGTTGTCTATTTAACGATCTTGCTGGAGATTATGGGACGCTGTTTCGACGATTTCACTGTTTTGGCAGATGCTTGGTCCCTTAGCTTCTTAAAGACAGGGACATCTGAACGCGGAGCTAGTCCAGGTTGTGGAAAGGGAGACCTTTTTCTCTTTTCCACGGGTGTCGATCTCTCCGTTGCCTTTGATAATCCGTCAGCCACCGCCGAGTTCGACGATTCAGGTTCGACCATTTCGGGTTCGACCTGAACGGGAGTTATGGGCTTGGATGCAGCAGGCGTCTTCTAAGGCTTTTTAGTTGCCCTTTATAGGGTCTTACGTATTGCTATAGCATCCCTAGGCGTTGATTTTGGCGTTCCAAGCAAGAAGCTAGGCGTAAACGGAAGGTCGATGTTTTCTTCGACCATCGCTGGATTCGTAAAAGTTGGCGGTGGATGATCCAACAGATCCTGGGCTTCTTGGGTAGAGATGGAGCACTCAAGCAAGTTCTCTACGGCTTGTTGATCACGGGCAGTGATCTGGACAACCAGCAGGCGGTTGTCAACGATGTCAGTTGGTCTTCGGCTTTGGTTGAAGGTCGAAGCTGGGCCACTTGATCCATAAGTTGCTAAATCAGGCATGTTGCTTGCAGATGTCTTCTCTGCAGTTTCACTTGTTCCTCCCTGAGGACACGGTACTTCGCATCGGCATTTTGCCGTGCTGACATCTCTAATTGGAGAGAGTTAAATTTTTGGTGGCAGCTTTAATCCGCGGTGACGTACGCCTCCATTAGTTTGGAGTAGCCAACTGTGGAAGTTGGTGGTTGATCATCAGTCAGGTACTGGGCCATGGCGAAGAAAGCTGCATTTGACGCTGAGTTCAGTCTTCTAACGTTCCTTATGATGTTATCGAAGGTCGAAGGTGGATCCTTAACACAGGGCAATAACGCCAAAGCGGTGTCGGTGTTGAACAAACTTGTTGTTGCACATTGACATACGGCGTCAAGAACGGTCAAAGTTCGATCTTCTCCCGAAAGTTCATGGAAGATCGAAGTCGGTTGTCGTTGGTGTTCAATAACACGATGATTCACGAACTTATATAGTTCGTTCCCATCGACAGGCATGTCGTGGGTGTCGATAATCTCGCGAGCGAGAGACAGCAAATGGTCCAAGTCCAACGACTGATTAGCCATAACTTCATTAAACACTTCGAAAACTTTGGAAATCTCTATGATAACTGACACACGTGCTCGAATGAAACATGGGGAGTAAGAGAGAAAGAGTCGAAAGTTGCTCACACTTAAATAAGCTAAGAGGTCAGTGGGCGTGACTCTCAAGTGAATTAGTGCCCTATAGGCCAATTCATTAGTGACGCGTAAGGTAATGTCCATTTGGACACAAAAAGTTTATTTGGTAGGGGTGTAAGCCCTTGTTGGAGAGGATGGGATCGTTATTTTTAACATATTAAGATTCATTTGAATCGAAGGTTGAACATGACCTATATATTCTTACAATAACTCCATGTCCGTTTGAACTTCGAAGTTATTGTAGAAGTTCGGACTTATGACATTCACGAACTTTTGTGCCATAGAAGGATCCCAACCCTTATTTAACAAATAGTTTGCTGCCCTGCAAACTTTGAACGAGGTAGTTCGTTTAAAATTGTCCTCTTTCGGACTTTCTTCATCAAATTTTTTAATATTTCTGAAATAAGAGATAGTTAAACATCTTTGAGTATAGTCCTTTTCATTAGGATCTATAATGTCTTGCTGGTCGACGTAACCCTCAGTAAATAGCCATACTGTGGTGATTAAGCCAGGACCATGTTCATCAATTATTATTCCCATTTCGTGGGACACATCGGTTATTATGATGTTATTGACATGGTCAGGTGGTTTCGATAATCTACCTGACCTAGTACGTGTATTTACGCTTGTACTTGGATTCACAAGATCCTTTTTGGGTACCTTGGAATTAGTTTCGGCGGGTCTATCACGTTTTTTCACACCCTTTTGATCTTAGGTGGCATCAGTATTAATTACTGCACACGCAGGTTGCGTGGATGGTAGGTTCGAACATTTGTTTGACCTTTTTTGTTTTGCTAAATAGTCAAAATTATAGACCACTATAGCGTCATTGGATTTAGAGGATAAAGTCGAAGATTTCTTCGAACTTCCTATCTTAGTCTTACCCTTTTGTTGCTGGGCAGAGTTAGTACTAGGTACTTTTGGTGCGTTAGGCACTGTAATTGAGTTCAAACATTTGTTCAACCTTTCAAGATTTGTAACACCCTTTTGGGTGGTATTAGTACTTGGTACTATTGGTGCGCTAGGTACTGTTGATGAGTTCAAACATTTGTTCGACCTTTCAAGCTTTGTAACACCCTTTTTGGGTGGTATTAGTACTTGGTACTATTGGTGCGCTAGGTACTGTTGATGAGTTCGGAAATTTGTTCGAACTTTCAGATTTTGTCACACCCATTTAGGTGGTATCAGTACTAGGTACTGGCAATGCATTTTGCATAAATAATAGGTCAGAACATTTGTTAGGCCTTAATCGAGACATAGTTCGAAGCATAGGAGAAGTTTCATCCTCATCTTCGGCTTTTGTTAAGTCTCTGGCTTTATGGACTCAAAGAGTCTTGGATCTTGACGTATCCCATACCTCATAGGTAGTGGGTGAGATGATTTTTTGGATTGTGTTAATCCTATCTCTTTTGAGGTTAACTTAGAGGTAAACCCTTTATGAGCGAAGCTCTGAGCTCTAGGGTTAACCATACCTTATCTCTAATTTGGAAATCGGGTGTTGTTGCACGAAGATTATGCTTTAATCTTTTATCATCCTGCACTTGTTCAAGCTTATCTCGGTATGCTAGGAGTTTGCTGGAAAGTATTTCCAGAAATTCTGCAGAATAGTGGGTCATGACAGACGTCATTAAATGTCAAAACATTGTCATGAGGTGATCTAAGTGTTCGACCAAAGGTTTGGAAGAAGGCACGTTCTTCAGTCACTAAGCTGGAAGTTGCACAGTTGCCAGATGCTCATTCCATGTGTCATGGAAGTTTTCCGCCGCTATAAAGAGTTTGATTTTTACGTCTCTGCGTTTCCTCTCCACAGGGTTAGCTTGTGGGTGGTACTGCGCAATGTTTTGCAGATTGAATCCCATAGCCTTAGCTGTTTGCTTACAAATTAACGAAACAAACTGGGGACCATTGACACATCAGACAAATTTTAGGGTCCTAAATCGAAGACAGATCTCTTCGATCAAATTTCGAGATATTGCCTCTTTCTTTGAATCACTGATGAGGAAGAGTTCGACCCATCCGGTTGTGATGTCACATGCTAAGAAGATGTATTTACTTCCAGTTTTGGTGACTGGGTAAGGACCCATAAGATCGATCGCTAGGGTATCAAATCTTGGAGGAATAGGAGGCAAAGAAACTGGAGTTCTATCTGCAGTGTTCTTGGACTTATACCTTTGACACTTCGTGCACTGTAGAACATATGTTTGTGCTTGTTGCCTGAGATAAGGCTAGTGGTACCAGTTGGATATCCTACTTATGGTGGCATTTATCCTAGGATGCCCTGCTTTAGGTGCATCATGGTTCCATTTCAGAACTCTTTGCTGGAAAGCAGCTGAAAACATCAGTTTAGGATCCTCATCATTAGATGAGTCCATAATCCTAAATAGGATGCCATTTACCAGGGAGTATCCCCTGTTGGTTAAGGTTCGACCTTCAGTGTCACTTGTGTCATCCTCAGCCTCCATGGCTCGGATGATGTAATTGCACTGTTGGTCTAAGAGCTGCATTTCGCGAAACTCTTCAGCCGTGATGAGCTGTTTGTCCACCAAATATTGGTGAATCAGTACGACAGAGTCTGATTGCCCTGAAGTACGAGATGGCAATTTTGTCAAGTTGAGGAGGCTCCCAAGAATGTTTGGAACATTTAAAAATTGATTTTTGCAAGGCCTTTCCGCAGTTATGAACTGCTCACTAACCATAACATGGTTATTCACTACCACAGGACCTGATTAGCCTGAGGTAGGCGTTAGCAATTTTGCTAAGTCGTCAAAGTCTCCAAAGATGTACTGAATATCAGAGAAGTTCGACCTTATTGCAGTCATTCACTACCACAGGATCTGATTGTCGTAAGGTAGGAGATAGCAATTTTGTTAAGTTGGTGATGTCTCCAAAAGTGTGCTGAACACTAGAGAGTTGCTTTGTGTAACATTCCTCAGCAGTGACATACTGCTTAGGGACCGAATTAGGGTCGTTTACTACCACAGGATCTGATTGTCCTGAGGTAGGAAATGGCAATTTTGCCGAAAAGATGTGTTGAACATCATTGAGTTGCCTTTTTCAAGGTTCCTCTGCAGTCATTGACTGCTTGTTGACCATAATCTGGTCATTCACTACCACAAGATCTGCTTGTCCTGAGGTAGGAGTTAGCTCTTCAGGTAAATGTTCGAAGTCTCCAAGGATGTATTGAACATCGGAGAGTTGCTCTGTGCAACGTTCCTCAGCAGCGATATACTGCTTGACCAGGGTTTGGTCATTCAGTACCACAGGTTCAGATCGACCTAAGATACGAGATGGCAATTTTACCATAAGATCATTGATCTTGTTTCTAGTTAATGGAGTTGTCTTCCTCCAAGGGAGACATTTTCTCCAGGATCAAGCAACACTTGATGCTCCACACCAGCCAAGCTGCATTTTGCGTAGACCAAAAGGTCTCCTGACAGCGAGGTGGTGGCAATTGCTGTGTTCATCTGTTGTTTAACAAGTAGAACTAACAGATTATTAGTTAGAAATCTATTTTATAATCCTTTAGGACAGTGGAGGGTATTTGTACCCTTACTAACGCAGACCCTACAATCTGGTTGTGGGTCAGGGTTTTATTTCATGGCCTCTATTGGCCTAGGGTCATCCAGCTTTATGTACTAGACCCTATTCTGCTTGATTGAAGCAGTATTCTACGTAGTCATAGTAGTCGACGGGGACGCAGTTACGTGGGCAGGATGTGGATTTCCACCTGTTCCTTCCTTGTTGTAACAAATCAAGACGTTAGATCTCGGGCCATTATGAGAACCTGATTGGTTCTGTGTGGAGCCTTGGTATCAAGTTCGATTCTAGCTTGAGTTAGTCGTTCGATGATAACTTTGACTTGGTTTCGAGGGACTCCACCTAATCTGAGCATCAGTTAGGTCGGCCACTAGGCCTCCAGCTTTGGTTTTCACTGTGTCCTTCCTAATGGGCTGTCACCATTGTTGCACCAACAGAAGCATGTTTTCTTGCTTCAAAGCAAGCGTTCTAAGCTGCAAATGGTATCCACCTGTTCAACATCTATATGTCGCGATATAGAGGGGTGTAAGGCCAAAAAGATGGTTTTTTACAATCATCTTAGGCATGGGTAAGTACAACATATTGTGGTACTTTGCCATGATGATATTGATGAACTCTCGAGTTGACTGGAACTCTCGCTGCTTGAGGCGACTGATTTGTTCGCACAACACAATGTCTGTCTCATACGTTCCATAATGCGAGAAGAAAGCAACTTTTGCTTCAGCAAAGGTTTTGGAGGTGTACCTCTCTTTAAACCAGAAGCTTCTAGCTTCGCTTAAAAATAACCAGATCAGAGCATCATAACCCTGCTCTTCGGTCAGCCTATTTGCGTCGATGATGAACTGAACTTGTTCCCACCAACTGTCGAAGAAGTCTCCTTTACCAGAGAACTTCTCCACGGCTGCAAAGACCTCGGAGGTTACTTTGGCCTCAGTAAAATCATATTGACTATGGTCGATCTTTTTCTGACTTGCCCTAATTAGGGTGGTAACATTAGTGCTAGCTGTGGACGCATTTGCTAATCCTAGCGTTGCAGAGCATCCAGAGTTCTAACTAATTAAGGTCGAAGTAGCTAGAGTTCATCCAGGGCTCGAACTGTTTATGTTCGAACTTACTGGCGCGGTGTTCACAATTGGGTTTGTAGAAGGGCCAGTTATGATTTACACATTTGGACACCCCCCCTCAGATTGTAAAACCATAGTTGAAAGGTTGTGAGTATTTTTACTCATTTCATTAGCTAGAGCTTGCTTTAATGCCTTATGACGCTTTTGCAGTTCGTCTATCCATTTGGTAGCCAAAGCAATGTTTGACGTCAGTGCTGTATAGGCTGAGTTTTTCTCAGTCATTAAGGTTGAATAATCCCTTTCAAGCTTATCGATCACTTGAGCAATTTGTTGCGTAAGGTCAAGGAATTGAGGACAGCTTGCACAGCATGCAGACACTTTGGCAGGAACATTTATTCCTGTGTTTGTCAAGATTTGCAATACTTCCAATATAGAGAAAAAGTCATCTACACTGTGTGTCTGCATTGAACTGACCAATGGATCAATTTCACTTGGTGCAGTTAGATCATTGATCGTTTCACCAAGGGGAGTCAAATTTTGACTCAGACGCGAGTCCACGTCTCCATTTGGGTTAATATTTATCCTACTGAACTCTTTCTTTGATTTCCGAGTGGTTTGACCTTTTGTCACTACAGTGGCCAGTTTGGCTTTCATAGGTCGAAGCTTTTATACTTCGAAGTGATTCCTGCCCTTGCAGTATAGCTTTGTGATTAATAACCACGTGGGTTCAAACGTATGTCTGAGCGCGAGGTGGGCTTTTTGGGACTCGGATTTAAGACTTCTTATTTGAGCAAACATGTTAGAGCGCAAGGTGTTCCCTTTGGGCTCGGGGTCTAACGTCTTATTCGCTTTTTGCTTACTTGGCACTAGGAATTGCTCACACTATTTAGTGTAGCATTAGCATTTGCTAAAAAAATCAAGACAATATTTACTGTCTAGGTACTAATTTTAGTACAGTTTTTCCGAACATTTGCTCGATCTTAATAACTGGCTTTTGCTAGTTATGAGGGTTAAAAGAAAAACTTCTAACTTAAGAGATTTCTGTGTCTCGTTTGGTAGACTACTAGGTTTTTAATTTTTAATTTCCTGTCGACTGAGTTAATAAAAGGCTCCAACGCTTGAAAACACGAGATTTCTGTGTCTCGGAAGTGTTCGATCTTCTCAGTACAATAGAATGCAAGAGTTAAGTCTCAGGTCTAATTGTACGAAAAAATCTCCGTTGTTGGATTCCAATTATGAGGATAATTGGTTAGAAAACACGAGATTGGTTGCAATCTCAGAGTTGTTCTTAGCTATGTCTAAGAGAGCACGAGATTTTTGGTCTCTAGTCGTGGTAAACGTAGCCTCACGTTGATCGCCAGTTATGAGGCGATTTTTTTCAAGGGTCCCTGTTTTTTGTGCCTTTTTACTCGAGAAAAGAAAGAAAGGACCAAAGTCAGGCTGTTAGCCAGATAAGGTCGGAAGTATCAGAGTTCGACTTTCTTAAGGTTGAACTGCTGTGATACTGCACCAGGTACGATGATCGAGGGAAGCAGGCCTCGGAGAGTAAATTCGAGTAAGACTTATACTGTGAGTCCTACTAAGAGTGGTGTTTGCTAAAGAAATGATCGAAGAGAGAATCAAGATTACTTTTTAAAGTCTTTATTACAGACGGTTCACAACAGGTACAGGAGCGAGAGCTCTATTGCCTAAACATTTACAGTAGGGGACAGTTTACTGTGCTCCCTCCTTCTCTCAACTGACTATTTTTAAGTTCGGGTGCCTTTATATACTCTATAAGAAAAGCACACGTGATAGAACGTGGCCACTAGAATGCATGGTCCTAAGACAGAGCCTTTTGGCTCTAGGGGACAATTTTGGCTGTTAACCTACTTACAGTGAACATGTTGGAAGCTGCTTGCTGAGTGACCTATTTAGCATTTGCAAATTGGGCATTCCTTTTGTTCTTTGTCTGTACTTAGGAATTCCTTTATTTAAAGGATTATCTAGAGGAAATTTGCATTTGCAAATATCCGGATTAAGTTCGACATCCCATTTGGGAATAAGGTCGAACTTATTTTTAAAGGACAATTCGAGTCCTAAAAAACAACAGCAAGTCCTAGCACTTGCTAGGGTTAAAGTAGAGTTGAAAATAAGGTGTTTCGCTTAAGTACATGTTAAACTAAGTAACATTTGTTTTAAAGAGTTTTTGATTTGATGAATAATTACACAGTTATTTTGCATATTTGAAGTAATTGTGCATTTTGAATTATGCATTGCATTGCATAATCTGATCAGGTTTTTTTTTTAATGCTGAGCATACCTGCATATCTCATACAGTACAGCTTGGGGCATTGTAATGAAGACATGCAATGCAGTTGACCATCAACATACCTAGGATATTGCAAATGTCAGGTATAAATGTTATGTAACCTCATTATTGGTACTAAGAGTAATTCTATGGTACTAAGAGTAATTTTACTCTTTACAGATGAATACATGTAGTTATAGATCCATTATAAACTGCAGAAAAAATTGAAATTATTCTTATGTATGGTGCATCTGGAAGAAATGTTGGTGAGACACATAACCTGTATGCAGAACAATACCCATAGAGAAATGCTCCATCACTTGCTACAATTCACCTTATTGTGAATCGGTTTTTAGAAATAGGAAGTGTTTGTGCACCAAAACGGAAATGCAGAAGAACTGTGACCAGTGAACCTAATGCTACAGCAGTCATAGCTGCAGTTGGAAATGATCCACATGTACTAACATGTGGATCATTTCCAACTGCAGCTATGACTGCTCATGACTCTGGAATATCACAGAGAAGTGTGATTAGAATACTGAAACTGCACAAATTCCACCCATATCGAATATCTTTACATTAGGAGCTTCACGGTGATGATTTTTAAAACCGAGTTGCATTTTTTCTATGGGCATTACAGAGAATCCAAATCAGTTTGTGGAAAATCCACACTGGTTACGACAAATTGAGCATAAACGTCCTTGGGCAGTCAATGTTTGGTGTGGAATAATAAGAGACATAGTAATTGGACCACTCTTCATTGATGGAACATTAAATGGGGTGAAATACCGAGACCTGGAAAATGAATTACCAACACTGCTTGAAGATATTCCCTTAGCGCGAACAGTCAACATGTGGCTCCAACATGATAGCTGTCCAGCACATTTTCCATTAACAACACGGGAGGTATTAAATCGTGATTACAATAACTGATGGATAGGGCGGGGTGGTCAAGTAAACTGGCCTGCTCGATCACCAGACTTAACATCTCCTGATTTCTTTTTATGGGGTACCTTAAAGAAATTGTTTATGGTGATGTGCCAACCACTGCAGACAACATGGAAGAACAAATCAGGTAAGCATGTAAATCAATTGATCGACAAGCTTTATTAAATGCCATTGCCTCCTTTCTGCGACGAATTGAACTGTGAATTGAGGTTAACGGCAATTATTTTGAGCATTTTATGTAAACATTGGACATATGAAATTGTGTCAGATACATTTATACAAGTGTGTTCAATGAACATGTTATTTATTTGCCTTATTTGCATTACACATTTTGGTTATCTTATTGTTTGTAATTCAATTAGTAATGAAACTTGTGCATATAACATGTTAAAGTTAGGCACAAACAGTGCTACAATCATGCTGCATGATGATATTACATAAAACAATGTGCTGCATCAACACGAAATAAGTGATCGTGTATTGCATAAATTATTTCAAATATGCAAAATAACCATGTAATTATTCATCAAATCAAAAACTGTTCAAACAAATGTGACTTATTTTTAGATGTGTATTAGGAATCTGCATTAAAATTGCGGTGTTTTCATTGGAAAAAATTACCTTGACCTTGACAAGGCCTTGACAATGACTTTCAAGGTTGTCGTAAATAGTGTCAATATAATTTTCCCCTGATGGCAGCTAACTTTTGTCTAAGATATTTCTTTGTCAAATGCTTTGTTTTACCAAAATTTACATTTCTCAAGTTAAATGCCTCACCCTGTATAACTACAATAAATAGCTTAAAAATACAAACAGCAAGAAAATTTTGAACTACTGACCATAGGCATGGCAAACCAGCATCTTACCTCTAACCCTTGTACCACAGTTGATCACCTCAAGCTTTGCCTCAGGTAAGCTGCATCTCAAGCTCAAGCTGCAGCTTGAGATGAGACTTTTACCACAGTTGATCAAAATGATCATTGCTTACGCGAGGTGGAGCTCAAGCTCTTCCTTGTGAATTTATCGTTACTCTTTCTTAGAAATTCGCTTTCCAGGCAGCATGAAGTGATAAATATTGCAAAAATCGTCTGGTATAATTCCGGGCTAAAATATACGTTGCATCATTATCGAGATGGCCCGAATGGCTTGACAGTTTGCATGGAAACTAATATTTTTGAGCAGTACGCACCGAGATCAGCTGCGGAAAAAAACCAAAATAAAATAGCGACTATTTTAAAGTTAAAAAGATGCTTACATTAACCTTACGTAATATCGAATGCGACCTTCCAACATGGCAAACTAACCTAACATGCCTCATCGACGATGGCCGCCATGTTAATGTATGCATCTTTTCAACCTTAAAATAGAATGAATAGAAACATAAGAAATGATTAAAGGTAAGGAAAATAAACTATATAAATGAATAACAAACGTTAATAGCAGTGACAAACTTATTAAATCTTATTACATTATAAAAAAATTCAAGTGTACTTCGCTATTTCATTTTGCATAAAATTCAACTAAGGATTATTTTTAATCACTCAAAAATAGCAGCATAAAATGAAGTGTTTGGATTAAATTGAGGAATAATGTTATTTATTATTTCGGAATTATTCCTACAAATATTATAAACATAATAAACCGTCTGCCATTTTGAATTAGCATGTAAGATCGTCTCAAGGTACCTCCTGAC
>JAQGBW010004814.1:0-13084 GCA_034698625.1 Julus scanicus
AGTATGCTCAGATTAAAGCAAAGTACTTTTAACGCGTTTACATGGCTGACTCAATTGAAGCAAAGTACTTTTAAGTGTTCATGTAAACGCAGTATAATACATCGATAACGCTGTATTGTACACTTAAATAACGAATATTTTAAACGTGATTTGCTAAAATACAACAAAGTAGCTATACCAATATTATTTAAAACTTGTATATTCGATTTTTCTAGAAATCATTCACAAAGACTTGCTATTTGGAAAGGACTTTGAAAGAATGCATTAATAATAATTACGAAATTAGCATCGTGAAATATAATATATTACTTTAGGTTGCTTATGATTGTACCTGATGTTCCCTTTTATCACCGCATTACACATCTTAATGTACTTCGCTTTTATTTCTATCATTTTTTAAAGTGATTTGTGGACAAAGACGTTTTATGATTCCATATGCTCAAAGTATAAAGTTTCAAAACAGTTTATTGCCCTGCTGTAATGAATATGAAAAGAATATATAAAGCTAACATAATAGCGAGATATTTAATAGACTCGATTTGCTTTCGTTATCAGAAATCCCAAAGTTAATTAACGCTATCGATAATTTAAGACCAATTTGGAAAGCGTTGTTCATCCAGAGCAAGTCGTTATCAACTTATAGCATGCGTGTATTCAACTATTATACAGGAATATCAGGGTACATTGATGATGAAGAGTCCAATCTCAAACTGTTTAATTTTGGGATTAACACCACCGTATATCGCAACTCATGAGCCGCACATTGTTCGAAGCTTGTGTCGTGTTGATAATTTGAAAATAATTTTCAACATATCCAAGGTTGCTGTCAGCCTCGTTGAGCCTATAGCAACAGTCGATATATCTATGTTTATTTTAGGAATTTCCAATATCAATTATAATTAATGAAAGATTAAATAATTTTTCAAAATTATTCCTGACTCGGGCTTCAAAACACTTGTGAAATTTAACTCGTATTTTCAGCAATTATTTCACGATTTTTAATTAATCAAACTTTCTTAAAACCTTACTTATTAATCTGATAATAAAAATAAAATAAATTAGGGAATCAGCATGACGCTACAAATGCACATGTATCAGGATATTCAACCCCTTAATCCTACATTCTTTACAGCTCTTCTTTTATTGTACATTATTATACAGATTCTACAGATTATATACATAGATTCACAGTTATAAGCTACCAAGATTTCATTACAATCATACTTAAAAAAATGAAATTTTGATCTTAACATTTTTTTGATAAAGTTTTCAAAACGTATTATCAACATTTTCTGAGACATGTTTAAACACCATTATTATACTTGTTTCACATAAACACTGTATATACTGTATACTGTACATTTGAATATATAAACTATGTTCAATATGAAAGGGGTAGCTGTACTTCTTTAAAGTATTACAGTATTAGCATTTTGAAGGCATTGAAAATTCGGTGAAAGCAGGCATGTAGGCAACATGCATCAATAAGGTCACGTGAGGACCCCAAGAAGGGTGCGTTTATTGAGTATGGCTAGTGGCATTTCTCGCTATCAGATTTTGCAAAAGGAGAGCCCTCATGGGTTACAGAACCGACATCTTGCATATAGAGCAACCAAACGATTGACAGTTTTGGCGTTCTGTGAAGGAAATATAAAATGTACTAGAAAGTCTATGTATGTATGCACATTCGAAATCAATACTAAAGCAGTCGTTCATTTACATCCCCTTTTTAGGTAAGACCCTCCACAATACACGAATGCACACCAGATGGAGAAAATATAAAACTAAAAGTGGACATGTACTCATAGCATTTCACATCTTTCGACTTGGGGAGTACAAAAAAACGATGATTACAGATCGAATAAAGGCAGTAATAAATAACTTTTTTAGAACCACTTCGCAATTCAAAATAGTCCATTAACCATAATAATGCAGTAATGTACAATTTAATTGAAATGAAAATGGAATTTAGTTGTTATCATAATCAAGTCATCATATATTTTGCGTTTCTTTGTTGGATTTATGTCGATTTATAAGGGCAGGCAATTAAACGTTGGCTGCATTAATTCACACAAATACATTTATTAGAATGACCCTGATTATGCAAATATGCAAATATACAGTATTAGCAACGATTGCACGCTGCATTGTAATGTGCAGTACATACAATTGCAAGTATACATTAAACCCATCTATTTAAAATATCAAAAACGAATATGGAATAATATGTTTCCCTTCAGGCCTGCCTAATTGGGAAGTCAGAATTAATTTTGTTAATTAAGCTGTATCAATACAGTCCTAGTGTACGATGTTTGTTCGTTTCGAATGTTTTGATAGTGCGCTTTGCTACCACACTCTTGCACAGCAGGGTATATTGTGAGAGGCAATTAGGGTGTATAAAATGTTCAAATAACAAATTTGTTAAAATAATAACTCAAAAGGGAATGTTTATTAACGCCGACGGTCATTCCTGTAAGAACCACAAATACATGTAAATTGCAATGCTCAAAATGTTTTTGTATGTTCCAAAAATATATTTATTGCGTGCAATTTTTATGCTTCCTAAAAATGCTCAATGAATAATACATTTTTAACACAATTTCATTATTCATTACCCGAGCCTTAATGCATTACTATCAAACAACAAAGTGATAAAGCAAAATGATTGGTAAAAATAGGACGGTTGCCCTTGTATCCTACTTACTGGATTAAGTTTAACTTTCAAGTAAATACTTTAGAAGTTTCATCTCTCTATCATCTCAACTGGTGATGGTTGCTGCTGACTCCAGCAGTCAAAATCAAGTGAAAAATATCTGTTGTAATTCAGTAAAAGGCATGCGTTTATAACTGCGTCTGAACTGCAACTTATAGAAGAAAACATTAATTCTGCTACCGGCAATCCCGCTTTATCAAAATAACAGCGAAGGGTAGACGCATCTGACTATATATAACTTCATTTGTAATTCGTATATACTCGTATATTGAAAAGCAAAGTTAATTATTTGAAGATAACCACAAGAGTGAAGAAGGCTATTACCATTTACGTCCGCTCTCGACAAAATAACACAAACTTAGGTGTTTAGGTGCTGCTATGCTGCTGCTTCAAAATTCTTATCAGCTGGAATATGAAATTTGGCATAGCTTGCACGTCACATTCATTACAGTACTTCGCGTCTGAAGGGGATATAATCTCATTATTATCATCTTTAAAACATACAAACGCCTCAATCAATAGCTTGCAAGCACGAATTAATTTTAAGTTGAAGCCTGTCGCACAACCCAAGCAATTTTGGACGGACTACCTATCTACGCCTACGTATCAATAATGGCTCATTAAATTCATTATGATACACGCTTATACGCCTATAGGTCTATTTAATAAAGAGGGATTAAAGCAGATCCTTTCTTTCTGAAGGTTAGTTTCAAATGCATACAATCTTACAACAAAAACAAGTTATATTGTACCTTTAACTAAAATACCATTTTGCATGAAATAACACATAATCCACTTAATGAGAACAACTATTTCAAAACCTGAAGTTTAAGAAAAGAGCAGTTAATGTAGCAGGATGCGTCTTAAAGTAACAGAAATTTTGAAACTCAGCATTCTGATCCTTAAAGTCCTTTCACCTATTAATTATCTTTAAAACAGGAATTCTGCTAGATTGAGGTTAATGTTTTTATTTGTTTACGACCAACATGACCAAAAGGACTATAGGTAACGCTTGGGCTATCATAAAGTGATATTGGAAGCATACTTAATAAAAATATTGTTTCATTTAGGTCCCACTGTAGTATATTTTTAAACCATTCTCATATGAATTCATGAGTTAACGATATAATATTAGTTATTAATCGTCATAATCTGAGTAACTTTTTAAGAGAGGAGTTAATCATGAGGATGCAGATTGTCCATTTTGAAATGTCGAAATTCAGAAATTTGTGTAAATATGTGTCAGTATTCATCTTTATTTATTTCTCAATGAGTTTCATGTATTTCACTGTACAATATTCATGAACAAAAGTTTCTTTTAGAAAAGAGAGAGAAAAACTTTCATGAACTTGTAACTATTTTTTAATGCATACGATATCAGATAACTCAGTAAGCATCTATATTCATCCGGCGTGAATGTGTGGAATATACGAAATGGAAGATGTATACATATCAGGCTTGCTATGACTACTTGAAATGTTTGCATACTGAATAAATATCGATTTAAATTTCTTTCCGTGAAATGGCATAGCGTATACGCGCTATATGCATAACCCGGCCGTGTTTAAAATCCACTTTAAACATAGTGAATCATGAAGCATTCTCATTTAATTCCACTGTCTGGGAAAGTGGGTGCAAAAAGAATGGGGGCAATGCATTTTCAAAGTTTATGGGCGTAAATGCGTGTAATGGAAATTATAAGACAACGTAGTATCCTTTTAAACGAAGATCCCGGCCGTGCTGCAACTTTTATGAAATATGCAGAAATATGAATGCATAATTCATAAGTATGAAAATCCGGAATTCATGATAGCTGCGAAGGATGCAACAACTCTGAAGCAGTTTAGCATAGAAGCGCATTTGGATTAGAGGTAGTATGCAAAGCTTCGTATAGCTAAAGGATTTATTCATGTAATTCTTTTGGCTTTACACATCAAAACGTAGAAGATCACAGGCACAGCCGTCATGGATAACATTTGAAACTTTTTTGAACGCACATTTAAAAAAAAAAAAAAAAAAAAAAAAAACCAGCGCCCTTAGTATATATATCTTCGTGGCTTAAATTGTACTATTTTAAGACAATCTCATGTTAGACAAAAGATTATTTTCTGGTAAAATAACTCTGAAAAGAGTAATTAACCATATTTTTATCTGTAAAACACGTGATAGAACAATTGCACAAGCTATGCACTGTACCATTAAAAATTAACAATTTTCAAATTTCGATGTCTAATGGCTTTTTTAAAGGTGCCTAATGATTTTTTCAAAGGTGGCACAATAACGTACAATTTTGTAGTTCTTAATAGTTAAATCACACGGCATTTGTATTCGTACCGGAATTTCAAACTGTTCCATAACAATAAACAAAAGGTAATTTATACTATACTAATGGGGTAGCTTTTATTTGTCATGCATTGCTACATGTTCTTGCATGTCATATATGGAATTATACGTGTCATATTGAACTACATACAAGCCTATAACCATATTCCGTATTTGAGTTACATGTAGTTGGACATGCTCCACTTAATATAAAAATTCTACAAAACAAATATTTCACATATGCGTCCTGAATAATAAAAGCGTACATTGCAATAGCAGAGAACTACTGAATTGTATAGAAGGATCTACTGTATATTTCAATAATAAACAGCATTGTAAAGCTCAGTTCCCATAAACATACATATTAAGGAAAAGTAAATTTAATATTGTGAAATCATATTTATTTCCCTTTCCTCAGTTCTGTTATATTAAATGTACGAGTATTTACTTATGAAATTTCAAAGTTCAACACTAACATATACATACAGTACAATATGTTTGCATACATTGTAACTTGCAGAAACCTGTCAACACACAAATTGATCAACAGGCCAAGATAAAAACTTAAATTTTTCATAATTTTTTTGTCATTAGGTGATGCAGTGGACTATCGAAAAATGTTTGGGGTTGAGATTAAATGTGGGCATGGGGTTGGGCGTCCCTGGTATACAGTAGGCATAATGCACATTGTACAGAAAACAGTATTTTAATACAAGTGAACACTATGGGTTTCGAATTCAGGTATTTAGGTTCTACAAAGCCAGGCACCTCCAAAACTCACACTGCTTACTTTCTTCATAGTGCTGAAGAACACATTCTGATGAAACTCTGATGCCATTTTTTACGTTGCAACTGACACCAAATCGCCTATTTCCAGGACAAGAGACACAACATCATAAACTCGGAATGTCAAGAAACTAATGGACATGTCTCAGTGGCCACATATAGCTTGCAACTTAATCTTGAGAACTTAGGTCATAGCAGTTTCGCTTACGGCTTCAGGCGAGCCAGGGACAAAACGCTCGAAATTCTCGTATACGTGCTCAGGATCTAAGTAATATTTATTTCGCGTTTCATGTCAAGCTATTGGAAAACACCAACATACACACAACGAATGTAAACTGCGATTTTCGCATCGCAAGACCCCATTTAATGTGCGGCACGCAACGCTGAAATGCACCAAATAATCGTAACTGGGGAATTAAACGAATGCGTTGGAGTGGTGCAACTGGTGCACCACGTCTGCCCACCAGGGACACGTGGATTGGACGAAGTTGTGGCGTGGGTAGATCACGTGTAGCACCACGTTTCATGTGACTGACAACGGCTTTAAATGGACCAACAACACCAAATGCTGGATCGCATTGAAATTAAAATTTATATTTTGGTGATGGCCAATAAAATATGGCCAAATAAAATACTTGCAAATTCTATTCAAATCATTAGTTGTACCTCGGTGTTTTAAAAGAATGAAACTTATTCATGTGCAAGTATGACAGTATAATTAGCTACATCTGGCATCGAACTGGCCACATCAACACTGCTGTTCATGGACACTACAGTACCTATATTCATGGACAGGCATGACAGACAATGCAAGCATAGAACCATGTCAAAGATGTTGGCGAATATAACTAAATGCTTGATATGACCAAACAAACTGGTCACAGATAACTTTTCCACCTCAGAATTGTTATTAACAGTTGTTAAGTTCATATTAATATTTGAGTTTTTTCCACTAATGGCCATGTAATAAAAACCATGACGCCTCAAAACCCTGAGGTTAGATTGGCATGACAAGTCTAACAAGAACAGCATGTGACAATGCTGACATTAAGATCACGCCAATGTTATACTACAGCATCTCCCTTGTGCCTGCCACAGAAGGAATTTCTGTCAGGAATCACAATTGAATTAGCCCACCATCCCCCATTTCCTACATTGGCTCAATGGACAATGAACCACGAAGCTTAATTCGCTTCAACCAGCTTAGTGGTAAATAACTGGCACATCGTCTTACCTGAAGGTGAAGATGGTGAGCGGCCTGTAGGATTTGTGGCTGGTGTTGTCACACATGGGCTTGCCCCAGAAGTCGTTGCGGAAGAGGTCGAGTAGGGAGGTCTTGGCCAGAACGTCCCTGTTGGTTGTCACTGCCATGATGTCGTCGTGCACGAAATCTCCGTGCAACGAATTCATGTAGCACAGGACCGAGACGAGGGCAGGGATGGTGTACATGAGGGTGGTGGAGGACATGCCCGTATCCGCTTCCGGCGCCTGTTGTTTCCATGATTTCGGCGTGCGTTTGGCGTGGCCGTTCAGCGTCAACGTTCCCACGCTGGAAGCACCACAAACGCGCGTCATTCTGACCGCTTTCAATCCGTGGCCACCGATCCTCGCACTTTTATGGGTATCCATCGGAAGACAAGCAGCGTCTCCTGGTGGGAAGGCAAGCCACCGAATCGCATCGACCCGTTCTGTCGGATGCCGTGGAAGCATCTAAGCCGTATAAAGAGAGGGATGCTCGGAATATTTCGGAGGAACCGAACAACATGAGTCTGGAGGGGAGCGTAGGCGAATTGTACTTGATGGTTTCAAGAAGGGCGCACTATTTTTTTGTGTATGTGTGGTTATCGTCGAAACTTTATTGGGCGTGGACCGTTGTCGACGCTTGTAGGATGGACGTAAGGCTCCAACGCTGAAGACACCGCCACCTAAAAATAAACAATTGAATATAAATATACCTACAGTATCTGTATAACTAATACATCACTTCCATGCTACAAAATTCGAAGATCCCATGCCTTTCTCCAGAGGAAAAATCCATATATGGATATCCATATTATGGAGATTTGGTTAAGGATATCCATATACAGATAATTGGGCTAATGGATATCCGTACATCCATACATGCAGTTATTTTATGGATATCCTAATGTTATTTCACATTGAAATTAATGTTTATATGCATTACAATGATTAAAGTTTTTATGGATATACATTACAATGGATAAAGCTTTTATGGATATCCATCATGATGGCTTAAATTTATATGGATATCCATAATAATGAATGAAAGTAAAATGGATATCCATAAGAATCCATATATGATTTTTGTGGATATCCATACATCCATGTAAGGATTTTTCCTCTGGGGTTGTTATATACCAAATATTAGGTAAGTCGTCCAACAAGATGGCGAGTATGTGGCGAGTGGTGCTGCACGAGACAAACCCATTGGTTTTTAAAGGGTTCTCCTCGGGCAATACCACTCGCCATCTTGGTGAGCTTCCTGCCTAAGGTCCCAATTGAGAACATACATGCATATGAGCGCACAAGAGGTGATCTTTAATGTCCATAACGCCACTATCAATAAATGAACAAGGATGACAATTTTAAACCGGTTTCATGTAATTCGTACTACTAAAAGTGTCCATGTGGAAGATTTCTAAGGCATATGTAAAAAACTTAATCCTGCGCTAATTTGTGGATAATTGTGGTTTAGGTCGATTTGTGACTCCTTTGACAGATATACAGGCATTATGAAACATGAAATTTATCTTGTTTTTACTTTTCTGTCATGGAACGTGGCCGTGTATTTTTCACAAATAACTAAATAAATAAACTATTCAAAAAGGAACACAGAAAATTCGAACTTCTTTTTTAATTTTAATCATTACATTTTCAAAATTAAATACAAGCTTATTGTAAAAGAAATCAACACTTCAGCTTGAGCTAGAGAGGCACAGTCCCACCGTTGTTTGGTTCACTGGTTGCTTTTTAATGCTGCATGCAGAATGAGTAACAACGTCCCATATGGTTGCTTCAACAGATTTTTTTCTGCTTTGAAGCTAAAAGGGTAGTCTTTAACTTAAAACTGAAGTGCATAAAGGATGGGTATTCATGAATGTCACGAATGTCTAGACAAGATTTCGGTTGTCATCGGAGACTAACTTAGAAATGTTAACCCGGTAATGCTATGGGCCTTTGAGTTTTTCACTGGTTAAAACTAAAAGCCGATATCCGTATACGAGTGCAGCCTAAACCAGTTTGAATAATGCCACGGAAATTTTAAAATTTGAGAAACGAATATTTTTTCCTGGCCAATGCATTTTCCATTTCTGTTCAATTCTACGATACCAATGAGGTTGTAAAGGAGTTCAGAAAACGTTTCACGTACGCCAAAAGCAATCACTACAAACGCTCTTCGTTTAAACAAATTGAAATATGAAAACTTTAAATTGTTCAGCAATAACCATTCTGACAAAATTGCAAAATCTCTGGAGAGAAAAATGAGAATGTTATATTTTTTTATTCTGCTGTATGTTCTCATTACGCATGCAGTATGCAACTTGAATTGAAAATTTTGAAAGTGAAATCAAAAAAAATCTAGTTGATCGATTTGTCCACATATGTGACAGTTTTAAGAAAACAGTCTTCGGTCTAACAAACCATGTCATCATTTTAAATGACATCCGCCAAAATTAACATTCCACATTGTAGAGACAAACCAAAAGACCTTCATTGCATTTAATATAGTATGCCTTTGGAAGTCATTTGAAATAAATTTGCAAAGAATTTTTCTTATAGGGTGCCATACTAGATGCCGAATGAGCCAAGCATTTTAGCAGCAATTCGTATTCCCAACTAAGTTTTTCTGATCGATGTTAGCAATCCATAATTCATGGTAAAAATGGGTCTTATCCACCAAACACGCGATTGAGTATATCCTCGAAAAATTTGCAAATGATTAGATCACAACGAATGCTATTTTTCATAGCTGAACATGATTTACGAGTTAACAATGGAACGCAAGCAGGTCTATCACGTCATACTTGAGTATTTTCAAATTTTCCCATTTCTACTGAAACTTGACAACTTCACGCACCACGTGGATAAAATGCGTCAAAATATATCTTATCCAATTTCCGATGGAAACAGGTAACAGTTATGGAAAAAATAACTTGCATCAAGGATCCAGATTCAGCTTTTCAAATACTGATGCAAGTCTGCTTGATTTAGATTTTTATATATATATATATATATATACATTTCTGGTATTGAGAAGACTGTATTGAAAAGTCATGGATTTCGTTTTGCGTTATATACCATGTGTTTTGTGTTTATGTCACAATGGAGAAACCGAATGAACATACCCCTAAAGAGGCCATTACTAAAGGAAGTACATCTTCTTATATTTCCGTCAACCATTCACTGTCTTTTCAAATTTATTTTTCTTAAAAAAAAATATAATACTTTGATTATTACTGGCCTTCGAAAAGGTATTCAGACATCACGAAAACTTCAATTTAAATATTTCTTTCTCCGATCTTTTAAAATCAACATTTACGTCTACACGTAAGAATACCAGCCAACCAAATGTCTTCTCTATATAGCAAATTTTTTTTTCTAGAATTGCAAATGCGAGAAAAACAGACCAGAGTACGCATAAAAGGATAAGATTGCGGCCATATTGAATTGCGAATTCGTAAGAGGTGCCTTCCCCTTAATGTTTCTTTGGAAAGCTTTATTGCTTCCTGTACGTTTTTCTAGTAGTTCTATAGGTACGGAAGCATTATGAGGCAGGGTTTCCAGTCCAGATATGACAAGGAAATCTGCCATTATCATTGAAAGTGGCCGAGAAAAACGATACTTAAATCTAAGAAAATCCATCAAATGCAATTCGAACTAGGGTCGAGGATGACAGTATGGAAAGGCCAGTGGATAACTTGAGCCGGCAAACGCAACATTTTATGTACGTAAAAAGAATGCAATAAAATGGCCTGAATTTGGTAAAGATTCTTCCTAGCAACTAAAACTTCCATATTTGACTTTTACAAATACTTCACGAACACACAAAACGAGGAAAAATGAACTATACGTGCCACCTCTTCAAACTAGGCACTTTTTGCCGGAAATCCATACCAAATGTTGTTATTGCACAAAAAGTCATGTTTACTACTTATACATAAAGTTCTATAATCTATTTGATAGTGTTATGTTGAAGGTTCAACCATTACAAATATAAATTGCACATACAAACACCTAAATGCTAAGAATGTAAAGATTTTCACATAATTAACAATTATTCAAAAAGAATTTCCTGAATTATGGCTTAACATTCTCTGATTCGTAAACTATACTATCTTAGCGAAACATGGTTTCCTTCACAAAAAAATCCATTGAAAGATTCTGTGGTTCCTTTTTTTCAATCTATTTTTATGTGAGATTGCACAAAGATTACAAGAGAAGATTGAATGAAATTTCACCAATTTTAGATGGGCAAATTGATGAAATCTAAAGCGCACATGTCTATCGTTCTGGATTTTTTTTACGAGTGATAACATCAAAAAAACTAGAAATTGTGAGCAAGAAAATCGGCTACATGTATCTTATTTCGATTTATTTAAAGTTACTATTACAGCACTGGGCAAAAATTAAAAATACAGAAAACTTGTTTGAGTAAACATTCTTTGAATAATATTTTCACTATATACACAACGGTAAATGTCTTTGGCAGTGTCTTTTTTAAAGATGTAGAAAACAGTACAGGAAGATTCCCCGAAAGTATAGAATATAATTTCGAAAATTGGCCAATGACTTTTCCGCGTTAAACCCATATAAGAGTGCACAAAATGTAGTGCAAATACATCTCGTAAATTTCTGACAATAATAAAAACACTTATCTCATGAATAAAAGAGCTAAAATGTGAGCCAATGCAAAAAAAAAGGCGATGCAAATGCGTAAATAGGGGGACAAAATCCAAGGACACCTTGGGGACCGATAATACCTAACTTACCATCTCTTCAAATTTATTCTCCCTATGGAAAGACACTAGGGAAAAACATACTATGTATACGAACAATCCCCTTCAATCGAGCAACAGTGGATGAATAGGCCTACTCAAAGAAAAATCTCAAACCAAAGTGGGAACAACATCAAAATTTAGGACGCATAATATTCTTACTCAGATTTAAAATGTCAAAGTCAGAATGGCGAACAAGGAAAAACAAACAAAATATGATGAGATCACGTAAACATTCAATAAACTATACCTCCATACAGCATGTATACATTTATTCTTTTTTTTCGGGATGTCAAGGAAAATGCATGAAAATTCTACCTTCTAGGTAGAATTGAGAAATAACATTACAAATTTTAACACAGAAATGTAACCAAGTTGTAATCTAAATTTTAATCCAAGTATCCTAGATGTTGTTAACACGTTTATTATTTAAAACAATTATTTTCACAAAGCCTGAATTTTTAGTAACCAGATTATAATAAAAATTTTCTATGAATGATGTTGAATCGAATACTAAATATTTACATTTATTTTATGTTGGAGAATAATCACAAAAAATCAAAGAGACGATTATGCCCTATTTATAAAGCTGGACTTCTACCTAACACACAAGTCTCCTTTTAGCCGGAATAATGTGTCTACTAAAAGTAGACGATATGCTGGCTATTTACATTAACATAATATTGTCGAGCTGCAGGGGATGTAAATGTAAAGAGGATTTCATTACTGAATGGAAAAGATGAGCTTATGGCCGTTGTCACATTTCCCAGAAAATTACTAGCAATAAGTATATTCTAAACTAATGAGATACAGATGAGTGATTAGTTTTGATGAAAAAAACTCATAAGGCTATTTTAACATATCTACGTATTATTAGCATATTAGTATAATAACTTTATATTGACATATGCATTTAGAAGACTTATCCTCTAAGATATGAGATAAGCTTCCTATTCACGTGCATAATTAATACATTTAATTAAAATACTAATATGAAATCCGCTTAGATAGTATATCAAAATCCTGAGTGACAAATAAATCTAGTGTAAGCAAAAAAATTGAGTTCTGAAATTCAATATTCAAGTAATTAGCCTCAATAGAGAGATTTAGCACCAAAAATAACCGTTACCATTCGCGTCATAATTTCGAAACTCACATAGGCCTAGTAGCGCGCAAAGGATTCTGGGTAAAGGGGCAATAACCGTAATTTTTTTCAAATTGCACATACCTGAAAAAATGTGAAGAA
>JAQGBW010004815.1:0-13083 GCA_034698625.1 Julus scanicus
GTAAAATTCCCACCGACCTCGACCTGGGAGCGAACCCAGCATCTTAGGATCGAGAGGCAAGCACGTAGCCCACTCGATCATCGGCGTCGGCGTGGATTTAGTAGTCTTGAAAAAAAAGGTTGTGGTATTGAGTAATGATATTGTGGCCTTTGAATCTTGAAAAGTTAGGTTATGGCTTTAGAAAATTTCTTGAAAATGTCGATTACTTGGAAAATGTTTCCTAACTTTTTATTCCTGAGCTAACAAACGGTGGTATCGACTTAGTAGCTCACTTAGCAATTGTGATTAAGGGCTTTTGTCTGGGTTTTAATAGATTACCTTCTTCGAAATAATATGCAAATGAATAGCTGTCTTGAATTTCTCATTAATTTTATTTATTACAATAAAATACACTCACAAAAGATTGCATTAATAATTGAACAGTTTTCAAATTATGCAAAAGGCTGACAATTAACTTAATTAGGATGCAATTAAATAAATTAGGAGCTTTCGAACATATTAATTTTCAATCATGTTTATTGTTTTAATTGTTATTACTTTACTGCGGTTTTTATTTTTTTCGGTTTAGTAGGTTTAGGCTAACATGAATAAATAGCAGAAAATGCGAGGGATGGTTTTACTACCCTACATTTCCCCTATTTGTCCACAAAACGAGGAACAACAATATATAATAGAGATATACGTAGAGGCCATAAATGAGAGTGAATTAAAACATTTTTGGGGAGGCGGAAGGGGGCAGCATTGACTACCTCCAAGTGCATATCATATTGATTTGTCACAATTATATGACAGTGACAACAATAACCTCACTTTTAATTAAACAAACTGCTGCACTAATTTGGAATTGTTGCCAAGTGCCTCGTGGCGCCACCTGCACGCTCGTTCTTGTCAATACTCACTCCATCTGACAGCACTGCCACCATATAGATCCACGTCAGACAATCTCCCAATATTGCTACGTATCGTCAAATAATAATTAAAAAAACTGTCAGGTTTACTCTCATTTCACAAAACCTAACCAGGGAATCTTTCACAATTGATCATGGTGATTGTACCGGATAATAACCAGAGATTCCAACAAATGTACTTATTCTTGTTATTCACCCAAAATTCCAGTCAAAAACTAGGAATTCTTGCCTAGTTGTCAAAAGAATATTTGGGAGATTGTCTGGGTATTTGTACTAAATAATATTTGGAATGAGAATCACATTACAAATCAACAGAATAAATATGAGGAATCCGGCCCCTTCGTTCACGAAAGTATTCCAAACGTAATTATTAAGTTATTGGTCAAATTTCTAGAAAATCAAGAAATACTTGAAAACCAAGAAAGTAGTCCACTTCTGTACCTTGAGTCGTGTTCTTCCGCCAAATTCGCGAACAAAATAGCGCACTCCAGAACATCGTTTCACGACGTTTGACAGGAATTTGTTTTCCACCTGCATCCAAAAAAACCGACGAAATAGCGAAGTGATTAAAGTCTTAATTTTTATTCATCACCGTTCTGAAAAAGGTGGATATTTTATTTTCGAATTCCACGATGGTGCAATTTGAATTTTTTTTACACATTCATGGCGGCGGCGGAATGGCACACTTTAGGTGAGTTTTGTTTCAACACTGATTTCTCAGCTAAAAACTAGAAAGAATGGATTGTGTTAAGGTCCTAAACCGGAATTGAATGAATCCAAAGCAATTAAAGGACATGATCTAAACGATTGCCATATCCTAAATAGGAAAGGTTCCTAAATTTCGCGAGAAATTATTTAAAATGATGTAATGCCCTTTGAATCATTGTGTAACGTTCTCTTTGCGCATGCGCAGATTTCTAAAAGTCTATCCAAATCCGTTTTCATCTAGGATGTAATCCATTACGTGCCAACACCTGCCGTGACTGGGAATCCACTTATATGCCCAAGTCACGGAATGGATAATAACCGATCGATTTGGATGGAATTTACGCAAATCAGCCTTAAGCTAGGACGAAATTCATTCCGTGACTTAATTTGGTTAATGTTGCAGTTTTTTTTTTATTGAAACCTTTTCCTGTTTATTTAAAAAGAATATGGCGAGTATCCAAAATCGAACACCATAAACGACGTTGCAAATATGTAAACTCAAATTAATTCTTCTTCCAAGGATTAAAGTTTTGCATAATCGCGGTATTGTTTATTTATTAGAACACTATTAGTTGTTGAAGTTGTCAGGGTTAGGTCAATTATATACAGAATAATTTCAAAGTTCAAAAATGCATTACTCAATTTACTCTGTAAACATGCAACCAAATACAAAGGCACGTGATGGCGTCAGTGACGCACCCGTGCATAAAGCCAACTAGGGATACATGTACAAAAACACATGCATGAAACACGTAATTTCCTTCTGAAATGAGAAGATGTTTGTTTATCAATGTGCTATTTTTACTGAAAATAATCGATAGTTGAGGAGACAATTGCAGGATAGCAGCGCCGCCTCTCGGAATTGGCGCCAGAGTTCTGGCAGCTTTAGTGCAATGACACATCTTTTGTCTCCAGCAAAAATGGATTTTTTAACCTCATATCTGTTCCATGGTCAATGTCGTTTCTCGGAACTATATGGGCAAATGCCCTTGAACAGCATTGTCGAGGGCTGTTCGCAAAATGCAAGATTATTAATTTGCAGGGCCTTGAAAATTTTGTAAAAAAAATTGGTGGTCATCGTAGAATTTCTAAAATTGGTTATGAACATTATGCCTCCTCTTTAAGAACCGTAATTATCTTTTTTCTCCGATCTACGCCCCCTATAGTGGCGTATATGAGCCTTTAATGTGTCGGGAATTTGTTTTTTTTTCCAATAAACAAATCGAATTCTGTGACTAATTTTTTTCTCAGTATTCCGTTGCTACTGTTGTATGCATGGTTGGTTCTCTCGGGAAATCATTGCATGCAAAAAACCATGTAGTTGTTATTTCCCTGAAGAGTGAATCAATTGTTGGAGCCAGCAACAGTTTCATCGAACCGTTAATGTCACCTCGTTACAACACATCATCAGTAAGACCAATTGTGTTAAAAATGATATCGGGAATGACCAAATGTACCGACGTCACGCAACGATAGTCGATGCATTGATGTGTTGTTTCGTGAACACGGCAGCCAAGTCCATTGATACGTAACGTCAAACCTTTGCTCAAATTTCAGAAATACTGACATTAAACATTTGGGAAGATTTCAAAAAGTGATTTGTTTTTATTAAAGGAATTTGTAGATTAATAAGAAGTCGAGTAAAGTTTAGAGTCTCTAGACTTTGACAATGTTTGACATACATGTTCCTTTTGGAGGTGTTCAATGTGGCCAGACACTACTTTGTATAAACAACCACAATTTTTTAGACGCCACTGTGTTATCCAGGTAATTTTAAGGAGTTTTCCACATTCATTGCAGGTGTAACAGTTCGAAGCTTCCAGAAATTCCATATAACAATGTTGCCGGAACAGTACTGGAACGGGCTCAAGGATTGTGGAACCAACTTGAGGACTGACTGTAGAATAAGATCAAGATGTTTGAACTCCAGAATTATACAACAGATTCTAGGACTTTGGAATGGGATCTAAGATTTTGTAACGGACTATGATGGTCAGCAGCGATTGGTAACACTCAAATTTTAAATTCTTCGACTGCTTTTTTATACTTCCTGCAAAAGTTCCAATTGGTACAAGTTTTAAAGCAGAATTGGGCCCGTAACTTACATATGTTTGGGCCATACATGTTATAGCACCGATGTACCTAAAATAACAGGAATGTATACTGTATATAAAACAATGGCGCTCTACCTGGACAGTAGTGCACGCATGACGGACGATGGACCGCTTCCATCTCTTGATCCGGTCGCGGACCCTACCGGTACTGGGTCCGGCGTAACTTCCGCTTCCGCTCGCCTCGTCCATTGAGGATCTGCAGTTCTGGAAAGCAAGAAAATATCGAAATTGTAGAAAGTAAACGAACAATTTGCATATCTATGCTGAGTGAAATTTGATAAGAAAACAGATGATGAATGTCCTGTTATCTTTCATGACCAATTAACTAAAGGTAATTTGGTAATCGTAGCAAGTACGTCACAGTTAAAGTACGTAGTTGGCAGTTAAGCTGTTTAATAGCCCGTTACAGTTTATCATCACTTGTCATCATCAGTGTTTTAATGATGTTGTTGGTGCAATCATTTGGACAACACGGTCCGTTAAATTCGGATGTTTAACTTTATTTGTCTTTAATGGACAATTTTCAAACCGTCTGGCATTAATGTAATTGATGCAACTGGACAATAGTTTATACTTAAACCAGCTTTCCCTGAGGTGCCTTCAACCCGCTCGTTACTCACCCCATTTGGTGTTCGTGCATGCATCAAGGTCGCCATGAGTTAAACTGTCGATCATATTTAATGATAGCCATTATTTATCAACAGTTCAATTAAATGGTCATAACTCGAAATTAAAGTGGAGTTTGTGTGCTGAAATAATCATTTTTTAACATATTGCGGTTTAGAAAGGGTAACAAGTTAATTTATACAGGGCGAGATACTGTAAGGGGCCATTCAAAAAGGACGTCCCCGAAATTCATTGAAAAATTGACTCCTTCCCCCCCGCCCCCCTCATAGACGTTTTTAAGTTGTTGTTTTTCCTCAAAAGTAGGGTGTACAGAAGATTCGTTGGAAGATACAAAGGCCCATCCAGTAAATTTCAAGCACCCGTCTCGTTGCCAATCCCAGGGCATTCCCCCACATTTTTGTGATTGATGGAAATTTACTGACCTCGAAGGAAAATTCCAGGATAAATTTGGTGTTTAACGCAAATTTAGTCATAATACCAGTACATTTGGGAATGGTCACTGGGGACACATTTCCTCTGGTATCCCTTTCCACTTCCACTAATCTTTAAAACTTAAACAGAAAAACCAAAAACTGAAAAATACTATCATTAGTGGACGTCCATAATGGTTCTCCCCTTGTCCATAGGGTGTCCACATGCCAGTAGACCCTCCCACCCCCTTGCCCCCTCTAGAGGACGTCCTTTTTGAATGACCCCAAAATGTGTGGTGCAAATTGCAATTTTATAATAAGATTTCTGCAGCTTGTCGAGAAAGTTGTTTAATAACTAATTTATGCATCTGAATATGGTACCAAACCCTTTAAGACCGGTATGGAGAATATTGAAGTGAGAAAATATTTCACTTGTCGGCAAAGTAGGCACAAATTAAATCTTATGCTGACGAAAGATCTTCCAAATTATGCAAACTCGGTCATTGTCTGATTCTTTAATCAAGTCCAGAGTTCGTCAGTTGCGACAACTTAACCGCAGTTCCGTCTTTTCTTGATTCCATTGTGTGCTAATTAAATGTTGACGTCAGGAAACCGCAACATTTCGGGGTTGGTGCGAGCACTGCGATCATGCTCAGTCAATTGTAATCAAATAATTTCAATTTAATCGCCGATTAGTGCCGACTGAGCATGGTGCAACCGGTCATGAAACTTAAGTATTCAAAGCTGGCTGTTTTCAACTTACGATTAGATTCACAGAATCAGTGAAATCATCATTTAAACTTAGATTCGCCAATGACGTCATTGTGACACTACTTGAGATTGAGAAGATTTCCGGTTTAACTTTATCAGTTAAACTTGAGTATCAGTTTAAAGAAATGGTCACACCTTCATTTTATGAACTGCAGTTGTTTATTTAAAGTTTTATGGTTGCTGGAAAACTTTTCTAGTGTTAGTTTCCTGAAGAAACATTCCAAACTTGTCAAAAATGTTAAATCATGATAAAATTTCGGATGTTTACTTTAAACTTTAGCATCTCCATCTGAAAAGATGTGTTATTGGGTCTCGGTTTAATGTCACATCCTGCAGAGATCGGAAATTGCTGTAGATACAACCGCAAATTTGGCACATCCTAAGACGATAATTAAGTTAATTAACCAATTTCAGTATTGCCAAGGGTATTATGTTCCAAAAGCGTCTTGTTTACTGCTGGGTTTTTTGTTTTTAAGAGTCGATACTCTGAAGTTTCGTGACCTTAAAGCCACAAATCCTGGCATAATTAATATTAACCTGGCAAATACATGTACATGTTGTGTAACTATGCATGTACTGTATAAAACAACCAACTTAATTTATACAAGTCGATACCAAGAAAATTATTTGAATCGACATTTTTCACAAGCTAAGGCTGCAAATAACTTGTAACATATCGTCATACATCAATACACAGTCACCACCCTCTGAATGTGACGTCACTGGTAAAGGGCCATTCAAAAAGAACGTTCCCGAAATTCAATCAAAAATTGACCCCCCTACCCCCTGTCCATTTTAGAATATACCTATTCCTCCCTCCCCTCTCATGGACGTCCTTAAATTTTTTCAAAGTAGGGTGTCCAGAAAATGTGTTGAAACATATAAACGCCCGTCCTATAAATTTTCCAAGCACTCGTCTCGCTGCCAATTCCGAGACATTTTTCCTGATTTGTCTGATTAACGGAAATTTCCTAACCTCGAAGGGAAATTGCAGCATAAAATTACTGTTTCAACACAAAGTTAGGCACAATTGCCGACTTCCCTGAGATTTTAAAAATTTAAGTACATTTGGGACTGGGGACATATTTCTTCTGGTGTCTATCTTCTTTCACTGACCTTTAAAACTGAATTAAACAGAAAATCCAAAAACTGAAAATTACCATCATTAGTGAACGCCCAAATGGCCCCAGCCAACAGACCCCCTCCCCCGTCTTGAGGACGTCCTTTTTGAATGGTCCCTAAGTGCAAACAGAAAGTACACGTTGACCGTCATGGGCTGTGAATCAGGACGAGTCATTCAAAATGCCATTGTAACTACAAGTGGATGGAGCGACAATATCAAAATGCGGGGCCGCTAATTGTTTGATTACAGCCATTAAAATGGCAAAGCACTCGGGGGAAACCGTTTTGGCGACCACGTGCAAGGGTGGCGATATGTGACGCCATCATCCCCAATTTATGGGCGCCCAGCACAGGGGTTCCGAGATAAATATCCTCATAATCATAGCAACCAACAAAGGATTTTCTTATAGCGAAACCTTGAAGGGCGCATGTTTTTCCTCCGCACCCTGAGTGTCAGATGTAGGTTTTCTATTGTTAATTTTCTTGACACGGTGATATTTCAAGGTTTTTTCGGAGGTGGGGGTGGCGGCCCCAGGACGGCTTTAAGCCTTCAGTGTCTGATGTTGGTTACATCACCGAATACTCGCGTTGTCTCGATTCTCCTAAGTAAAAAGTGACAAACGCAAAGTTGTATACAAATATTGGATCATTTTTCTTTGCGAGTTTCATGGTTTCGATGTAATCGTAGCCCACCAAACTTTAAATCAGTCCGTAAATTTCTGTGAAAATTTATCATTTCCGTTCTTTATCGACACTCCTTTTCTCAAACGGGACATAAGGAAGTTTTTTTTCGACGTACTGCTAATGTACTTCCAATGTACTATCCTCCAATAATTCTAAAAGCAGCTACAGTAAAAAAAATTGTTGTCGGCGTGTATCGATAGTTTGAATAGTTCGTAAGTGGGAATTTCATTTTTATGAAATGACATTAAATATGGTAACCAAATTCAAGTTCCAAATGTGTGCAAAAAAGTGTCCAAATTATGTAAATTAATATTCAATGTTTCTTTCCAATAAACATTTCTAAGTAGATTCCAAAAAACAATGAAAATGCATTAAATTAGGAAAATCTGGTCAAATGTTTGCGATCATTTTCGAACATCCCGCCTCACAAAATGCAACGTTTCAAAGTTGCGAATTCGCAAAACTTGTTGTCCGAAAATGAGAAGTTTGAAAAAACCATATTTTTCCCTTCAGGTTCTGGAGGAGGGTTAACCTAGTCACAGATTTGCGTGCCCGCAACTCGTTCGAGCATAGGGCCTCCTGACACCTGCCACTCACAGATTTGCGTGCACGCAATTTGTTCTGTCAAAATGACCTTATTTTAGGCAAAAAAATTGAGTCCCTGATCGCAATTACTGAGTAATTTTTCGAGGAATTAATTCTCGTTTTCCTGAAAAAATGTAAAGTTTCAGTGAATTGGACTCACGTCAATGGCATGAGGTTGTCACGGAGATGCACCCTAAGGAACCCCCTTCACCCACGGGTAGAGTTGCACATGACTGACCGTCGCCACCCTTTGTCTCCAAGTCCCCCCCACACACTCCACCCCAAATTTAAAGGCTTACCTTCACAACGGCAATGCGACGCGGGGTTATGACCTATCCATGGTGACACTCCCACGTGACCCTTTCATCTGGCAGAGGTTTTCAGCACAGCTGGTCAGCTTTTTTGGCACGGAGAAAATGGCACCTCTGGAACGTCCCGTGCTAAATGCGCGTCTGGTGGGCCGCTGGCGTTGCCCAAAATCGAAACCCAGGAGAGCGGAATGTGGGTGCCGAACGAGGCCGCTACCCACCAAGCCCAATCTCGACCACAGCACCGAGGCCGAGCGGCTAGGAAGCGCTCTGACACAGATACGAAGGCAGCAAGCTGGACCTCACGAATGGAGCACCCTCGGCAGGGGGCCTCTCATAAACGCACGTGACTAATAATCGATCTAGGAGCGCCTCTCTTGATCGCCATCTATCGGTGGAGAGTGGAAGCTTCGGTTTGAATTTTGCGCGGGAGTCTGAATCTGGGAACAACATACAGGGTCGCACACTTCCATTTGCCCATTTTTATCGCAGTTCAACATCGAAAACAAACGACAATTTGATGCATTTTTTGCGTGACTCGATCGAGGTGAATGATCCAGAAATTAATCTGTAGGGAATTAAAATAAATGTGCATTTTGCTCGTCAAATTGCTTGTTATGCAAGTTTTTGAGACACAAACTCTGGTTTTGAATTTTCCAAAAAAAGTGTTCTTATATATTTTAAATTTTTGATGCATTATAAATTAATGTATTGCAAGTTTGGGATGTAATGATCATTGTGAGAATCAAAAAATGCAACGTAATATATTTATGCATTTTATCACAAGTATATTATTATTGTAATCGGCAGCCATAAATCCACTCAAAATATTTGACTAACGTGGGGGCTGCTTGACATGAGCATTGACAAACATACCATTATTTGTACTGAACAAATTGTATGTTCAACTAAGTGCTTAGATATCAATTCGAGTGAATTTATCTGATAAAACACTGTTGGCTTTGTAAATATCCAAAAATCCCCCAACTTCATTGTTTTTGACGATCCTGATTAGTAGTTATTAAATAAACACTGGATTTTTCAGAAAAATTTTCCAAAATCACTCCCCCGAAGACAATGTGTGCATAATCTTTCAAATGTTTCAAGTATTTTAGATAGTTATAAAAAAATAACCTCAATCTTTTGGAACTACTTTTCGGTGCGCAGCTTTATCCCTGAGTAATGCGCCTTTTGTACGCGCAGTGATCTCCCCAGGGGGCAACACCGAGCCTCCCAATCTTTGTTAGTGGTAGTAAAAAACCAACGATTTATCAAATATATCATTTCATCCTTTGTTTTATCGCGTAATGCCATTACACGATAAATACTAGATACCAGTGTCCTTACCATATTGATGGTTTCCGTTAAACTTTATGAATAAAACAAGTTTTAAATTAAGATTTAGCAAGACCGTACGCATAGGTCGGTGCCACAAGTAATAGCACGACTTGGGGAGGCAGTCACTGCTTAAGCATACTTACCTGGCATAGGAGTTAACGTTGATCACTGAGGACGTTCTCCCGGGGCGAGACCATGCATTGCACTCCGCGTGTGTTGACCCCTGCGATTATCCCAAATGTGGATAACTCGAATGCGTAATTTATGGTAGTGGGGTCTGCGTTCGCGCTAACCCTTTTAAATAATTATAATTTCAGACTTTTCTAATCTTTAAAGGCTATACAATACGTACTGTATTTGGCAAGTTCTGAGTGATTACTCGTCGATTTCCTAGTAGTGCGTGTCAGGAATTCGCTTTTTCCCTTCTGACAGGAGTCGGTATTTTATCCAGTGCCAACACGGGGGAAAGTGAACAAGTTCCACTATGTGCACAAATTTTATATTAATGAAACGATACAAAATTTTAATTATGATTACGAACGCCACTTAAGACTCGGGTAAATATTCTGCACTCTACGAATACCGCATGTGTGGCGCCACCTTAACGTTTTGGTTTATGTTTAACTGATGATTACATAAACTGTGTTTAAGAACATTAATTTCTAACAAGCATTACTGCATTTTCAACACGAGAAATCGTAAAATTGCATATTAAACTTGTGATCATAAAGAAGTGAACTGAACAAATGGTACAACTAGCAAAACCTCTATTATCTTGAAAACTATTTAAGGTTGGAATGCAATTGTAAGCAACTTTTTTATGGTTTTCACATATACTTATGGATGATATCAAACGATTCCATGCGAAAGGTGTATAGATTAGATTACATTACTCCTTTAGAAAGGAGGGTCTAAAAGTCGACCAATGCACGTTAGTGTGCCACTCTGCATCCTACCAAACTCCTCCCTTACTGTGCCATACGAAATGTTTTGCTGAACCCAGTTTTAAATGAAATATTCTGTAGCGTATATATAATTTTGGGATTCCATCGATGTAGTCTTTTAAAAAGAGTTAAACGGTGTTTAAAAGTTAGCCACTTGGAGGCGCCACTATCTCCTTTTGAAAAAAATATTAGTAACGTGAACAGAATAATTACCGTTTTATTAAAATATCTTGCTCTAATATTCTTGAAACTTTATATTATATTGCCAAAACATATTTCTATAGCAAATAACTACGGTTTAGAGGGTATATAGTCTATATTTAAGTTTTAACACGAGATTTAAAGTTACCGTAGCCATAGGTCGGTGCCGCAAGGAATAGCACGACTTTGGAAGGCTGTGAGTGCTTAAGCATACTTACCTGGCATAGGAGTTAACGTTGATCACTTAGGACGTTCTCCCGGGGCGAGACCATGCATTGCACTTCGCATGTGTTGACCCCTGCGATTATCCCAAATGTGGATAACTCGAATGCGTTATTTATGGTAGTGGGGTCTGCGTTCGCGCTAACCCTTATAAACAATTCAAATTTCAGACTTTTCTTAAATCTCTTATTAATGATTCCGTATAATTCCTCTCATTTTAGGTGTCGAGTTATGTTGAATTGTTTTGAGAACTTAATGAATGTATGTTCATTAATTTCTGACACGCATAATTGTTTTAACGCAATTTATTTTCAAATCGAGAAATGGAGAATTTCATATTAAAGTTGTGCACATAAAGATGTGAATTGAAGAAATGGTATAACTACCTAGCAAACCTCTATTATCTCGAAAACTATTGAAGGTTAGAAAGCACAAATTTCTATGGATTTCACATACAATGCTTGATATCACACACAAAAAAGAAACAAAAATACATAGAAATAGACACTTGTTGAAAACACTGCTAAATAAACGTTAATTTTTGGGCCTTTTTCAGCTGTTTTTCATTTTGTCATGAACATCGCGCAGAATGGCGGCGTGACTCCTGAAAAAAAAAGTTTTGATCAGATTCAGGGACTTTAGCAGACTCTAATTGTTTACAGACTACTTAAATAACAAAATAAAAGGAAATAAAGCAAAACTGGTTAGTTCATAAAATGTGTACTATTACTACTTTTTCCAATTTGTTCAAAAAATTGTAATATATTGTATATAGAAAGTTGCATCTACGAATGGGAGCAGCTGATATGCCAACATTGCGTATTAAACTGAACCGTGAACGTTTTTGGAGAAGGGTCTGATTAGAAATGTTTTTGTTTCCTTAAAGCCAATTAATCATGCCATATCACACAAAGTGATTTTTACAAATTAATTTGTCGAAGCAGTGTTGACAAAATTTTAAACGATTACAGATAGCATAATCTATGAGACAAGTGTGCCATACGAAATGTTTTGCTGAATCCAGTTTCATATGAAATATTCTGCAGTGTGTAATTTTGGGATTCCATCGATGTAGTCTAGATCATGATCTATGTATACCTGGTCTGTCAGCTCCTCCGTTTTTCAATGGGAAAAGCGAAGTAGGGACACCTGCTCGAACTAGGAGTCGCCGGGTCGTTACTAGGTGGACTTTTACACAAGCACTATAGAGACTTTCCGATGTAAAATAAAATAAAATAAAAACTACATTATGAAACTTAAAAATTCTTTATTGAAGTGTTCTTAACATCATGTAAAAATTTAAGGTCAAAGGAAATTTATTTAACTTAATTATTAACAAATTGACATTTTAATGATGACAGCAGCTTTTTATTCTCTTCTGCTAATAAACTATTCTGATACCTGTATCAAATTTTATACGTAAATGGTAAATGCAACTTTATTTATGAGGGATAAATGTCCTCGGATGATGACTTTTGACTCATAAAAATTGATGAGTTTGTCTTAATTTGTTAATAATTAAGTTAAATGAATTTCCTTTGACCTGAAACTTTTACATGATGTTAAGAACACTTCAATAAAGAAATTGTAAAAGAATTTATAAGTTTCATGATGTAGTTTTTATTTTATAGCTATAAACATCTGAAAGTCTCTATTGTGTTTGTGTAAAAGTTCACCTACTTACAACACGGCGCCACTTAGTGCGAGCAGGTGTCCCTAATTCAAATTTTAGTGCGAGTAGACAAACCAGGTATAGATATAGATCATGGTCTAGACTCTAGATAGATTTTACTCCTTTCAAACAGAGGGCCATATAGTAGGCCAATGAGCGCCGAGTGCCATTTTGTACATAGCAACTACATCGTTTTAAATGTGGTCCCTTGGAGGCGCCACTATCTCCTTTTGAAGAAACATTAGTAACGTGAACAGAATAATTAACGTTTTATCAAAGTATTCTATTCTAATATTTTTGAAACTCTATATTATATTGCCAAAACATACTTCTATATCAAATAACCACGGTTTAGAGGGTATATAGTCGATATTTAAATTTTAACACGAGAATTAAAGTTACCGTAGCCATAGGTCGGTGCCGCAAGGAATAGCACGACTTTGGAAGGCTGTGAGTGCTTAAGCATACT
>JAQGBW010004816.1:0-13083 GCA_034698625.1 Julus scanicus
CAGGCGACCTGGAGAGCGTTTTGCACAGTGCTGCATTACTGAGTGTGTCAGTTATGGAGGCGGTTCGTGCATGGTTTTGGGAGCCATTTCTGAGGAAGCACAAACTGACATTGTCTTTATTAATAGATCGGCCCAAGGTCCAAATAGAGGGGGTTTAATCGAAGAAGTTCTGACCCATCATGTCGTGAAATTTGCTGGATTTGATAAGGACAACTTTAAATGCTTGTGCACGATAACGCGAGACCACACACCGCAGCAATTGTACGCGGGTACCTTGCAGAGGTTGGTATTTCAGTTATAAAACGGCCATCATGCAGTCCCGACCTAAACCCCATAAAACACATGTGGGACGAGCTCAAACGAAGCGTTAGAGCCAGAAATCCTGCAGTTGCATCTGTCAGAGAGCTGATGACTGCAGTCGAGGAGGAGTGGACAAACATTCCTCAAGAAACCATTCATAATTTAATTTCATCAATGCCCAGCCGAATGCAAGCTGTTATAAATGCTAGGGGAGGGAATACAAGGTACAAAAAATATAAGGTTTTGTTTAAATTTTTGTGAATAAAGTTTTTCAAACAGATTTGATGTCTAATGAAATTTATGGATTTTATCAGACATTGGATTTTAAGGAGTTTTAGCAGAACAAATCAGCAGGGATCTTTGTCAAACTGGGATAATTTAAAAGAGGAATAAATTCTCTAAATAATGCACATTTCCAAATTGAAATCTGACATTTGGTTGATGTAAAAAACAAACTTTTGGACAATACATGCAGGTGGTTCGATTTTTTTGATCGTAAGTGTATATTGTTCTTCACAATTTGCAAAAGTTTGCTTTCTTTATTATAAAGTCATTAGTACACATTTAGTATAAATGAGAAATTTTGTGAAGGAAATATTGAAAAACACCAAAAACTTAACTTGTGGTAAATGTGCTGGATGTTCTGAGGCATCTAGAATGTATGTTACGAGTATAGGTATTTTGTAATACTTTTTCCTGTTAAAATTGCTGTGCTTAATACTGTATCACTGAGATATAAATGCATTTTTTCAGCATGAAAAGTGCATTTTTCTCCCTAAATGACATAATTTTTTTCAAAACATGTGCACATTTTTTGCACAAAAAGTACAATATCCATGCTCAATTTATAGCGACAAACTTGTTAATTTTGTTGCACTATGACTGCAGCTTTTAAGCCCAAAAAATGCATTTTTTGACAGTAAGAGTCTAAATTGTTAGCAGCAAACTGCATAATTTTCTGCATTAGAAGTGTCATTTTTAACTCTAAAGATTAAGTTTTACAGCTGAAAAACTGCTAATTTTCTGCACTAGAAGTATAGTTTTTTCTTTCCGAAAAATTCAATTTTTCAGCAGAAAAACTGCAGTGTTTATTTCCGAAGAATTTTATTTTTTTGCAGCAAAAGTGCAAAATTTTATGCACTAGAAGTGCAATTGTAATGCTTAAAAAACTAACTTTTTAAACTTGAAAATCCAGTTTTACAGCATTAAAAGTGCAGTTTTCTCTGCTTAAGTCGTTTTTGGTATAGCACCCTGTCTTCCCGATCCGAGATTAACCCAGCACTTCTTCTTTAAATGATCCTGCTTTTCAGAACAGGAACAGGTTCGAGTCTCTGTCGATCCAGTAAGCGCCTAACCTGGTGCTAAAGCCGCTTCAGGGAAGTAAGTAAGGACATCGCCCCTGGCACTCTCCGCTAAACCGGCTGCATCTGCTGCCAATATACCCAATACCTGATGCTGTTGGCCTCAGCAATCAGGGCTGCCTTCACCTTGGCAGGGATAAAGTCTGCGTCAGGCTAAGTGTGAAGGACCTTGATCTTTAAATCAAAGCTCGAAGGAAGTCCCATGAGCATTTGGAATGCCAAGTCCATGTCATCAAACCCGGCGACCCGCCTGTTCCAGTTAGAGAGCTACGCTCTCCACCCAAGCCATGTAGCTCTCGATGGACTCGAGATCTTCTATCCTAAGGGATTGGAACTAGCATTGCAATTGCCAGAGCCTCTTCCGGGTGATCGGCTCATAAGTATGTTGAGTATGGGCCAACATCTCCCTGCACTGGGTTCCCGTGAACCCCTGGTACAGCATCTCGCGAATCCTAGGATGGACTGAAAAGAAAATAATCAAGTAAGCTTTTTGGCACCTGTTCTCAAACCAGTCATGATTAGCCTGGGTGGCGGTCGCTTCAGGATCCCTGCGATCCTTACTCACGTACCACAGCAGGGACTGATACATCATTGCAACCTCCAGCTCCTTCCTCCAGGTCGCATAATTTGATTCAGTCAAAAGGAAAATCCTCGGTGACCGATCGGTGGAGGAGAGCGAAATGTGAAATCCCTTAGCCATTTTTACCAGTAAATGGTACGGTGCAAATTTGGAATTTTGCTAGTCATGTGGACAAGAAGTGGTCAAACCTTAATTATTCAACAGGTTATGGGTCTAGCCCATTTCCATGGTATTAGCTTATTAGTTAAAGTCAAATGTTTAGGTCTGGCTCGCCCTATAGCCAAGAAGTTAGGATTAGCTTAAGTTTTGTGGCAGGGACAACCCAGAGTTTCCACAGGTATCGCGGATCAGCAGATAGGCGTGTTAGGTATAAAATTTCCAAGCATCAGTTTTCAAGATGGCAGCCTCTTCACAAGTGGATATTATCACAGGTGGAAGGATCCGAATCTCACTGCTGAACGGCTCCAATTATTCTTATTGGAGGCAGCGAATAAAGACAGTGCTAGTCCTAGATGAGCTCTGGAATGTCGTCACTGATCCCAAACCTGACCCTGTACATAGCAGGTGGATCAAAAAGGATCAAGAAGCAATTGTTCTCCTTACCGCCTCTGTAGATGATGCTCAGCTGAATCGACTGGCTGATCTGGAAACTTCACATGAAATCTGGAACATACTTGAGAGCACTTACCAGAGTTGCAGCCTGGGTACGCAGTACTACCTCAGACGTAAGGTCTATCAAATAAAGATGGGGCCAGAACAAACAATGCAACAACACATTGACAACCAAGCAGAAGTCGTCAGTCAACTTAAGGCAACCGGTGCAACTATCTCAGATGAAGATCTGATCGCAGCTCATATGATCAGATTACCTACAGCCTACTCAGGTTTGGTTCAGACACTGGACTGCTGGCCAGGTGGTACACTTACCTAACAAGTTGTCATTTGCAAGATGCTAGATGAGTATAAACGACAAGTGGAGGCTGGTACAGTCCACAAGCACAGTACCAAGGATAATGGTCTGGCACTTAACACAGGATCAAAAGGGCCAAGGATTCAACATAGAAATGGCAGCCAAGGAGGAAAAAAAGTGGTCATCAGGCAACACAAGAAATACACTGGAATGCTATCACTGTCACAAGAAAGGACATGTGAAAAATGAATGCAGGAAACTTAAACGAGAACTGCAGCAGCAACAGCAGACCAGTCAACAGAGGAACACGGGCAACGGTTCTAGTAACCAAGCAGCTACTACAAGCAGTCCTGGCAATGGTTTTGCATTTGTCACACACTGCTGGATGAGAGCAGAAAACCCTAGAAACAGGAACAGCATCATGTGGTGCTTAGATAGCGGTGCAAGCAGCCACATGACTAACAATTGCAATGCATTCTCCTCCATGCAACCTTGGACCGAAGACATTTTCATGGCCAATAACCACAAAATCAAAGCCACAGGCACCGGAGAAGTGTGCCTACATTGTGAAGATGGCAGCAATAACACTATCACCCTTAAAGAGGTTCGATATGTCCCGAAGCTGGCAGGATCCCTAATGTCCATCTCTAAAGCTACTGATGCAGGACTTTGCGTAACTTTCAAGGAAGATATCGGCAAACTTGAAAAGGGGAACATTTGCGTTGCAACGGTCAGCAAGGAGAACAACCTGTACCATGTTAAAACCACAATTAACTCTCAAACAGCTAAAGCATCAGTTTGTATACACCGATGGCACAGATGTTTTGGTCACAGAGATCCAGCAGCTGTCAAGAAATTAGAAGTGAAATCATTGGCTTCTGGCATACAGCTTGACAAGTGCAATCATCCAGTTGCTATCTGTGACTCGTTCATGCGAGGAAAGATGTGGCAACTGCCTTTTAAGGAGTCAACATCTCGAGCGAAACGTCCGCTTGACCTCATACACAGCGATGTGACTGGGCCAATGAACACTCCCAATCCATCCGAAAATAGATGGTTAATCAGTTTCATCGACGACCAATCTCGGTTTACCGTGATTCTGTTGATGAAGACTAAGGATGAAGTGGTGGACATTGTAAAAGAATTTATTGCCGCCATGACAAATTGTTTTGGGAGAAAACCTGTCGCGTTTCGTACCGACAATAGCACGGAGTATGTCTGCAGAACATTAACAGACTACTTTCGTAAGAAGGGTATTCAGCATCAACGCACTGTCCCTTATACACCTCAACAGAACGGGGTGTCAGAAAGGAAAAATCGATCTCTTGTGGAAATGTCTCGTTGCATGCTACTCGATGCAAATCTTCCATATCGTTTTTGGGGAGAAGCAATACTAACTGCCACATATTTGCAAAATAGACTTCCAACCCGAGCAACGTCGATGACACCTCATGAGGCATTTATGGGTGAAAAACCCGACGTCAGTCACCTAGCTGTAAAGTCTATGCATCCATTCCAAAGGAAAGCAGACGCAAGTGAGACGACAAAAGCAAACCAGGTGTACTGGTAGGGTACGGTATCACTCCCACACAGTTTCGAATTCTGGACCCGAATACTGGAGCCGTTTGGTTAAGCCGCTCTGTTAGATTTGAGGAACCAGATGGTCATCCCATCTCTGGTAATCAGCCGTTAACTGAAGAGTCACCTGCACATGACACAACGCCACAGCTACCAAATATCCCACAGAAGGTGAAAGAAAACATGAAAGTTTTCTCTGACTCGGAATCTAAGAAAAACGTTTCTGAAGACGTTGTTCCTGTGTCTATGCCAAATGTTTTGCCAATTGTGCCAGCTGTCCCGCTAATGTTAGAAATGACACAACCACTTCGCAGATCACAGCGGTCAACTCGTGGGATTCCTCCGCGGCATCTTTGTAACAAAGCAGTCACAAAAGAAGTACACATCGCCATGAAAGAACCTACCTGCTGGAGTGATGTACAAGCTCTTCCTATCAGGGAACGACGCATCTGGGAAAAGGCTGCACAAGAAGAGATAGATTCTCTAAATAGTTACCATGTATGGGAACTTACCGACTTACCTGCTGGTAAACGTGCCATCAGCGCTAAGTGGGTTTTCAAGGCGAAATTAGATGCGGTGGGAAATATTCATACCTATAAAACTCGTCTAGTCGCCCGGGGATTTTCTCAACGGTATGACATAGATTACGACGAAACATATGCTCCTGTGGTCCGCTATGACACAGTTCGAGCCCTTCTGCAATCGCAGCTGCCAAGAAAATGCATGTGCGACAATTGGATGTTCGCAGTGTATATCTCAATGGTGAGCTTCAGGAGGAGTTATACCTGGAACAACCAGAAGTCTTTATCCAAGCGGGTCAAGAGCACAAAGTATGCAAGCTAAGAAAAAGTTTGTATGGATTGAAGCAATCAGCCAGAACATGGAATGCCAGAGCTAATGAAGTTGCAACATCACTTAACTTCCAGCATGGTAAGGCCAATCAATGCCTTTACTCTCGCCAGGAGAAGCATGGTGCCGTTTCCTACGTGCTACTATACGTAGATTACCTTCTCATCTTCGGAGCTTCTAGCAAAATTACGCATCAGATTAGTCAACAGCTTGACAAGTTTTTCAGCGTCAAAGACCTAGGGGATGTGTCTCATTACTTAGGAATGAAAATTGAGCGTGAGAAAGATGGGTCTATCCTGCTCAGTCAATCTACCAAGATTGTACAACTCCTGGAGGAACATGGATTGATCAATGCTAAGCCAGCAGCAACACCGATGGAGACGGGTTTCCTCTCGGTACCAGCTGGATCAAGTCCAAAGCTGCCAGATAACAAGAGTTATTGTCAGGCAATGGGATCGCTGCTATATTTAGCTACTGTCTCTTGGCCAGACATTGCAGTGGCAGTCGGCTACCTCTGCAGGCATATTGAAAATCTAACCGAGGCAGATCGGAATAGCGTTAAGCGTGTAATGCGTTATTTGGGTTCTACACTGGATTGGAAGCTTCGTTTTACCTTTGATGAGTCAGATACCAAGTTAACCTGTTATGTCGACGCAGGTTGAGCTGGCAATCGAACTGACCGAAAATCAACCTCTGGCCACATGTTCAGGCTCGGAAACAGCACGATTGCTTAGAGCAGCTGAAAGCAGACAGCTGTCGCACTCTCGTCAACAGATGCAGAGTACGTGGCAGCATCCAACGCATGCTGTGAACTACTCTGGATCAAGCAACTACTTGAAGATCTTAAGATTCCCTCTGAGAATCCTGTAACAGTCTTTGAGGATAACCAAGGCTGTATTCGTCTAGCTGAGTCGGAGCGCAGCGGTCCACGTACCAAGCACATAGTTGTGTGCTACCATCATCTGCGCGATCTTCAAGACCAAAAGGTAGTAAAGCTGGTTTACTGTCCCTCAAGTGAGATGTTGGCGGATTTGCTAACGAAACCATTGTGTTGTGACATTTTCCGGCATTTATGCAAGGAACTGAGTCTGTCAGCAGTTTTGACGGACTAGACCCCTCAAGTAACACCCAATGCTGGTGCGAGGAGGAGTGTTGGCATATACGCACCTGCATGTGTGTCTCCATACCTGCAGCAGCGGACGACGCTATTGCCAACATGTTATATTGTGGTTACTAGATGGCGCCATGTACTTTTTGGACTCCATCTTGTTTTTCTCTTTTTTGTTGTTCATCTGGATCGAGCAAGTTTGCCTAATCCAATGCACCTTTGAAAATTGCACCAAACACAATTAACCCTTGGAATAGTTTAATGTGAGTTGTCTCATTGTAATTATACTTAGCTTTTGGTTCCAGACATTTGACTGCTAGGACGAAATGGAAATGCACAAAGGTAATTTGGTCAAACCTTAATTATTCAACAGAGCCAAAACAAGACAACATTGACCATAACATGATCAAGGTTTTTAAATTCACGAAATAACATCACAAATATGCAGTGCAAAAGCTCAACAAAAATTCACAACCACACATTCACAAGTTGTATAGGAACTTATCGAATGTCCCTCACGGTGATCACATCACTCATTATCGGGAAGGAAAACCACCCTTAATCACACGATTAATCAGCGTAACACTCAGCCATCCGGAACAAACACTAAATCATCGAATTAAACCCGGAAACGTTTGACACTATCTTGTCACAAAACCAAAAGCGTAGCTACAAAGTTCGTGATGTCGACGAAAACAGAGTAATGTTCGGCCCTTTACACGATCCTTATGGCGAATTTATGTCAACAGATGGCAGGCTTTCCAACAAACACCCTCTGACTACCTTAACAGTAGCCGATACGGGCATCAATAGTACCGATGGATTGCATCCACAATCCTACTGGCCGATCCGTTTCCAATTAACCGTGACAGGCGGGAAAAGTTGTTCCCATTGGTTAGCAGATTTCAATAGCAGCAATCACAGGGCAGCGTGGAAATCACGCGGCAGGCGTGACAAAAACAACCTCCGGCGCAGGGCGCCTTCCAGAGAAAACCTCCGACGGTGAACACCTTTTGGAGAAAACCTCCGGCGTTGGGCGCGTAATAACACTGTTGGGCAAAAGAAATCGGAATGGCCTCCAGTGACGGACAGCGAAATGGAGGGATAGATCACTATTTGCGAAATACAGCCTCCAATTGGCACTGGCGGCATCATATGGCAGACAAGTGGCGGGCGTGTTCGACGAATGGCTGCGGGCCCCAAAACACATAAAAGCGAATGGTGTTTTCAATTGGGCAATCATTTGCCTTTCCACACGTTATTTTGGGGGGAAATAAAATGTCTCTAGAACAGTGGTAATCTCACCAATGTCCGTGTCAGGCATGCTGGATCCCAATTGGTTGCACACAATGGTCATAAACCATGTCTCTGTTGTTGTGGGAGTGGGAGATTTAACGTCCCCTGACCATACACCTGACAACATAAGTTAGGCGTATTGCCGACAAATTCACTTGTATTTTAACCTCGACACTGTTTCTTCTGCCTCATTCATTGACTAATAACTAATAATGTAGTCAGATTCATGGTTACTGAATCTAGCTTTCATCTGCTGTAGTGTTGGGCCTTTGATACGAGGTAGGGTCCAGAACCATAACAGTGACCAGATAAAACAAACATTTGTCAAAACTTACTAATTTTGTTGTGGTGTTTATTGCAGATAATCCAGGCCAGGGCTAGTTCACCTAGAAAAACATGTTTAAGGGGGTGAGGAAAGTTGGTTAACTGACCCTGGTCAGTAAACAGCAAGGGGCAACTCAGAAATTTCGGGCACTGTAATTCGCCATTAAGTTGCCTTTGGTGGGCCCGGCAATGCAAGTGGACCTCGCACAAACGATAAGGCTTCAGTCGGGAAATGGGGTCTTCTCAGTGAAATTCCCACACAGCTCACGGCTGTACACACAGCCCTAACTTTTAAAGGCTCTTTCACTAGCTGGTTTGGGATCATACTCATCCTCTCATAGAGCTCTTTGTTGTATGGCTCCTGGTTTATCCCAATCGGACCTACTGGCCTCGATTGAAGCCAGTCAGATTTAAATTTCCCACTTATAAAGTAATGGCTCTTTTGCCTTGGTCTCTGCTGAAGTTAAACTTCAGGTCACTTTTTAGTGTTGGCGCTTTCCAGGTCAAGGTTAACTTGTTAATTAATGATGGAATAATAGAGTTATTTTAATGTTTATTGATCGAGTTATTTGGGTAATTATTATTAGGGATGGTAGGCATTCAATATAGTTGAATAAATAGGAGTCGTTGCTTGTAATTCGGGGAAGTCGTTGCCATACGGTTACAATTAATAAATCAGTTGTCTAATAATTATTAATCACCTGTGCCTGCATTAATAAAGGAACAGTATGTGCCGCCTTGTTGCGAGCTAGAGATCGCAACAGGTGACACATTCGGTGCCGAAACCCAAGAAACCCGGGGGTGCCGAAAGGGAATTGTCCTGAGGGGAACTTGCTATACTTAATGGATATTTGGGTCTATTATAGCTGCTAATTGAGGCAGTTTGTCTATTTCTGCTGAGCAGAGCGGAGCTTCGACCTGGCAGTCTGCTGGATACCTTAAGTCGACCGTGCTGTGTGGACTTTAACAATTGAACATTTGGCTGCATACATCATGGTTCAATTTGCAAATCATTCATGCTTGGATATGATGCATGCTGCTTGACCATTTAGGCGCTAGCATTAGTCGCCTTATTATCCGAGTGCAATACCGCATGCGGCATAGTGGAATGTGAAGCGTGTTGTTATTAGGTTTTCGCGACTTTGCTGTTTTTAACATATAGTATTTATAGATATTAATATATTCACTCACCTGGTTTCTGTCGTGATGAATGGCCATTTCCTATGGTGGAATCTGTAAAGAGAAAAAATTAATTATGAGAAAAAGTAAGGACAAAAATAAATGAAAAGGAGAAAAGAAAAGAAATCCTTACCTGAGATTGCCTTTATGGGGAAATCTCAGATGAGTGGCTTGGCCACACTGTTTTGGTCCAGGCCGGCCATCTTGTTTTATTGGAGCTGGCCATCACTCTCTCTCTGGCCACCGACCCGAGCGGGTCAATGGCCCTTCATCACCAAGTCATGTTCAAAGGATTGTATTTAAATGTAAGGTAATTAAATTAAATTAAATAAATAAAACTTGCATCAAAATGGAAATCAACGTCCTAGTCGCTTCTTCTTCAATAAAGGTGTCCCTGCAATAAAAGGAAGGGACATCGAATAAAGAACTAACAATGGAAGCAGAGCGTGTGAAAATTTGGAAAATCACGGCCGTTTTTCTTCGTTTGGAATGACTGTTACGCCCGAGGAATTCAACATGGACGGACGCCATGTTAATTAAGCATATTATATATGTTCAACGGTTTTTTTTCGTTTTGGCTAAAAAGGTAGGCTTTGTTTTTTTTCTGAAATCTGGGCCTAACTACGGAATTACTCGCCGCAACGATGCCGAATTTTTGTGGTCGAAAGCGAAAATAAAGGACAAACCCGCCATAATCAAAGTGCGGTTTTGGTTCGTGTTTTTGGAAGTTTATTCTTCAAAGACACTTGTTTTTGGTTATTTACAGTTTTTTGGCTGTTCATTTTGTGTGGTTGGCCATCTACTTGCTTTATTCGGCCAGTCCCGTTTTTTGTTGGCAATTTGCGGCCGGTTTTTTTGGCGGCCAATTGCCGTCCATTAAGGGATTCTCAGCCCACCCGCTAAAAATGTTTTTTCGCGATTCGTCCGGTATTCTTTTGGAAGTGATTTGTGGGATGTCATCGATAGGTTTCGTCATTAAGGCCTCTCCCCTTTTCCTTTGCAGCCCACTCGCCAAAATGTTAATTTGCGGCCTATATATATGTCGCTTAAATTAAGGGCCCACTCGCCGAATTGATCTCATTGGCCTCTTTTTTTTTGAACAAGAATTTTGTGCCCCGCCCGTCAAGATAATTTTGCGACATGCCTGCCGCGATTATTGCGTAATTCGTGGAAAGGCCGTTTGTGGGGGTAGCTAATTGTAAAATTACCGCCTGTCACGCGTTTTTTTTTTATTTGCGTCGTTTATGCAGCCAATTACCGCGGTTTGGAGGTCGTTATTTCGGGCGTGAGAGCGGCTATTCATTGTCCACAATTAAGGCCTGCCTGTTACGCGTTTTTTGGTTTTCTTTCGCGCAATTTAGGCAACCAATTGCTGCGAGATAAAGAAACAATTATCGCCGTTTTGAGCAGTCCAATTGGAGGACGCACGCAGCCGAAAAAGGGAAAATAATCATGCAATGTGTGTTTGATTAGGGTCCACGAATCATCATTTTGAAAATGTGGCCCACCTGCAGTTTTGATCGACAAGTGTGTGTTTGTGGGGCCAACTGAATCAATGTTTGTTTTGTAAACGTGGCCCGCTCCTCAAGGACAAGCAATTAAAAGTTATCTGAAAAACAAATAAAGAAGAACTTAAAATAACATTACAGATAAGGAAGTTAAGAGCAAAAAAAAAAAAGAAGGCACAGATAAATATGAAATTATACAGGCCTTTATAAGTGGCCAGAAAATTATAAGAGAGAAAGAATTTATTGTTAATAATTGTATTGTTTATTGCATTGTTATTGATTTCAAATATTTATTCATAGTTATTATTTCCAGAGTATATATTTCTACATGTTTTTTAAAGAATTAATGAAAAAAAAAACTGATGTGAATAGGAAATGATAATTGAGAAGAAAAAAAACTAAGTGATAAAACAAAAAGTAAAGCGGGTTGACTGGTTGACGAGAATTTTTTTCGCAGCAATTCCGAAATCGTCCCAGGCTACGCCGCGTTCCGTTTTTGGTAGTCTTCCGGGTTTAATCCTACATAAAAGAAATAAAATATAAAATTCATTTGAAATTTAAGTAAAGTAAACCGGAAACGATGGAAAAATTACAGGCCCCAGTGGACCTCGACAGGTTCCACGTCTCAAAATTAGACGGGACCAATTATGCTACTTGGAGGGAGGAGCTCGATATGGCATTAGCCAATCAAGCCCTCCTCAAGTATGCAGAGGGGTCGGTCACCGCCTTGCCCGCATCGGCCACCGCGGCCGAATGCGAAAGGCGAAATGACATATGTCAGGTGGTGACCTCTGCGATATATTTCACCATCGTTCCAAGTATCCGGAAGACCCTCTTCCAGGGTTTTGCCCGAACCCAGTGTTGCGAGATCCTAAACCATATCCAACAAACATATGAGCCCGGCTCTCGCGAAAGACGCTGGCAACTCCAGTGCCAGTTTGTATCCCTTAAAATGAATCAAACTGAGACCGTGGAGGGGTACACTGCCCGCGTCGAGGCCGTGGCCTCGCAACTGGAGGAGGTGGATCGAAAGGTCCTGGATGAAGACCTCGCGTTCCAGATGTTGATGGGCCTTCCCTCCGAGTTCGCGCTCAAAATCAAATTAATACATGGGTGGGCGGATTCGGACTTTACTGCGTCCCGGGTCAAGGCCTCACTGATCGCTGAGGCTAACACCATGCATTTTGCCGAGCAGAATTTGGGTACTTCTGTCGGCAATCAGGCCAGCGACATGCTCGTGGTAAACGGTAGACCGGGGGGAAATTCGGGTAGAAGACCGGACCCAAGACAATGGAATCATTGCAGCAAGTCCGGTCACCTACAAGATAAATGCTGGGCTTTACATGGCAGGCGTACCGTAGCTGGCCCACAGCAAATTGCGGTAAAAGCAAAACAAAGTGCCCCAATCCAAAACAAAAAAAAATTAAAAAGAAATCAAAGTCTACCGGAGCAACTCGTCAGCCAGCGCAGGGCTCAGTCGAGCACTTAGAGTTTGACACTAACGGCTTCTCATTTGAGGTCATGATGGCGGGTACACCAGCCGATATTAAGTCTAATGAATGGACTTGGGATTCCGGCGCTGGGGTAAGTCTAACTAATGACCGTAAATGGTTTGCAGAGTATAAGAAAATTGAGCCCATAATTATGAGCTCCTACTCAGGCACCTTCCCAATTGAAGGGAGGGGCACGGTCATTATGTCAATTCTTGTCGGCAACAAGACGAAATTTGTCGTCGTCAAGAATGTGGCGTATGCGCCCAGCGGTCGGCGGAATCTCTTGTCTTCTTCCCAGCTAGGGAAATCGGATAAAATTACTTGGACGGGGGACGTCGACTCGATCAGGGTGAAAAACCCCGGAGGCGACCTCATCATGGAATTCAAGAGGCGGGATCGGTTGTACCATACCGAAGCAAAACCCCGCCCTGACTTGTGGAAGACATTTCTTGAGTCCAATTCCGCAAGTCAGACGGCGCCGACAAAAATGTCAGACCTGGCGTTGTGGCACGCAAGGCTTTGCCACATGAACACCGACTCGATTGTTAAAATCTCTAAGTCAGAGTCGGTGAGGGGATTGCCACCAATAAAAGGTGT
>JAQGBW010004817.1:0-13082 GCA_034698625.1 Julus scanicus
CCCCATAATGTTGCGGTCCACTGTACCCCGTATAACCAATTTGATTTGAATAAGGCCTTACAGCTGACCACATGGCTTATAAACATAAACTGTAGTTTGAAATTATAGCTGGATATATACACTCGTCAATGGTATATCGCAGCATTACTAATGTTTTATAATTACATCTAGAATAAAAATCCAATTGCAAGTTGAATAATTACTTTTCAAGAACAAAAACTTTAACTGCGAATATTTTCTTCTATACTTGTGTCAGATCGCACAAATTTTGGTTAATGAAAGAGTGCTGCATACAGCTTCTTTGCAAATCAAAAGCTTTGGGTTGCTGACAAAACCTGATTTTATAAACACGTTGTACCACTGTGCCCCGGTCTCCCCTATCCATCGTATACAATGCAGACTTGGACGGCCCCGGCCAAATCTACTTCAAAAATTTACCCCTTTTCCCTTCAGGGCCCTTCTCTTACCCCTTGTCCAGTGTCCATTTTATACCGGATCCTCTCCTCCCCTCCTCATGCAGCACTGCCTTCTCCTCACTTCCTTGAAAAGTAAGGTGTCAAGCAAGTTTGTTGGATGAAATTCAAGCTTATTTCAAGGCTCATTCTATAAATTTTCAAGCACTTTTCCATACCAATTCCACAATATCAGTGGAGGTCCATTATGGCTTCCCCTCACCCCTCCTTTCCAAGTGCCAGCAGATCATAATTTTGAGGACGTCCTTTTTGAATGGTTCTTAAAAGTAGGGTGTCCTGCTAATTTGTTGGAACAAATTCAAACTTATTCCAGCATGGTGTTTAACATAAATTGTACATTTTTTGCTAGGGACACATTAGTTTTGCCATATATAAACAGAACTTTGTAAATGAATCAAACTTTATTCAAGACCAGCATTCTCTGGTGGTTTATGAATTTTTTTTTACACCAGAAGCGACCATTTTATTTTATTTTTTTGGCTCATTTTCCAACATGCAGCTAGGTTCATAGGCCAAACGGTGTTTTCAATCACGAAACAACTGCCACGACTCAAAAAACGGAGTAGTGTTGTATTTGTCGAAGCGAGCGAACAAATCAATCGTCCGATCGACTTTAAACCGACGATCGATGCTATTTTCAATTTTAGTTAAACCAAAACGAGGTCAAGTTTAAAAAAGGAAAACAAAAATGTGACCTAAATTCTGTTTCCCATGGGTCGGGAGCAGAGTCGCGATTGTTTTTAAATCGATATACGAGCGTGAAAAAAGCCTCCCTTGCTGGATCCTCCCATTTCAAGTAGTTTGGGAAACTACGCGTACAATCAATGATCCGAAATTTCAACAACAAAATTTTGAAACTTGGATATATTTGAATTTGGCGCTCATTTTTGAACTTAATGTTTTGTTCCAATGCGCGTGGGCAAAGCGTTCCATTTCGTTGCACGTGGGATCATTCCATTTCTTTGCACGTGGTAATTCATTCCGTTTCGTTGCACGTGGGAAATTTCCGTTTTGCCGTTCTTTTTTTTTGTGTGAAGATTTTGGATTTGTATACATTTCAGCTGGAATTATGGTCGCTTTTGTGAGTAAAAGCTTAGTAAAATGGCATATATATTTTATAATAATTTATCTGATTTCTGAATAATAATTTGTAATTTGACGACCAGTTACGCTCGGGCAGGTGGATCCAAGTGTAACTGGTCGTCACACTCGCTGGATCACAGGCTCGTTCTATTTCAAGTAATTTCAAAGATTTTTTTTGTAACTTGAAATGTTTACGTTTAGTTCAACTTCCTGTTATCCATTCATCACCCAACGACCGTCGGTTATCGTATCGTGTTTCCGATTGCCATTCAAACGCTGTGTTTTGAGTGTGAAATGGTTCTTTTCTCCTATAAATGGACCATCGTTCGTCGTATCGTATTGCTTGTTTTCCCCCACTCGACAACAATTTCCTATGTGCTACAAAGTTTAAATACTTGCAAACTGTTTTGTAAAAAAACGAAACCATTTGTGGTCATAACTCGCCCTTCCGTTCGTCGTATCGCTTAACTGATTTTCTCATAAGTGATGAAAATATTTATGTTCCATTCGAAAATTTAAAACTTTTACAAGTTGCGAAAAATAAATGTGGCCTACAAGCAGTTTTCGTTGGGGCCTTTCGCAGGGGCCTTTAATTGTTGCTTAATTAAGTTGAAATTGTCTACTTAATTTCAATCTTAACTTTTGAAAGGTTAAGTGAAATGACTCGGCGATTAATGCACTCTGCCATCGTTCATCGTAACACGGTTTGTACACGGTTCCGCACATATCCGTTTTCAGAAATACATATAAATCTGGTTTTAAGAAGAACTGTATAGTTTCTATTTATGCCTATAACTCTATCATCGTTCGTTGCATTACAGATGTTCATAATTAACAGAATACAAGAATTACGTCACACCGAAAGCAATTCCACGATTTCCAAAACTGAAACTATTGTTTCTCTTCTGATAACCTGCTTTGACATTTAATTTGGCCCTCGAGACCTACGCACATTCAAAATACGAATGACGAAAACCTAATAAAATGTTCAGTATGCTCGGCAAGGCCTAGACAGTTTTTAAGCTCACGAAACACGAATGTATGAAAAAGAGTAAACTCCGGCTATGTATAGGATAGACCGGGGCACAGTGGGTACACTTTTTATAATTGATTTTTTTTGGAGAAAAAATATTTAACTCGTAGCATTTAAGCCTTCAGGATCTGTATACAATTTGTCATCGTTTTAGAGCTACTAGTTTTTAACTATAAAAGATTAAAATTGTTTGAGCAGACTGTCCCACTGTGCTCTATCCCGGGGCACAGTGGGACATGGCATGGGGTACAGTGGTCCACGCGAAATTAAGACAAATTTTACAAGATAAAGAACACCACATTGATTAATTGTTTAATTCAGCACGTTAATTTTAAAATTCCAAGCATAAATTACAAAACCGTAATTACAGCAGCGTTCATATTTTCACTGCTTGCTTGTCCAAATTTTTTTTTTTTTTTTTTTTTTTTTGTGATTGTGAACCATTTTTACTTTGAAACAAATTAAAACATGGTTTTTATTTAAAGTTATGATTAATGAGAAAATAAACAAATATTTTCCAAAAACATTAATTGGGTTATGCTGGAATTGGGCCTTGCAGCTGACCACACGACTAATTAACATAAACTTTAATTTGAAATTATAGCTGGATATATACGTACACTCGTCAATGGTATATCGCAGCATTACTAATGATTTATAATTACACCTAGAATAATAAAAATCGAATTGCGAGTTGAATAATTACTTTTCAAGACCAAAAACTTTAACTGCAAATATTTTATTCTATACGTGTGTCAGATCGCTGAAATTTTGGTTAGTAATGAAAGAGCGCTGCATACATCTTCTTTGCAAATCAAAAGCATTGGGTTGCTGATAAAACCTGATTTTATAAAGACGTTGTACCACTGTGCCCCGGTCTCCCCTATATATGTTATGTAAGGACATTTTTCCCCTCGCAGCTAGCACTGTCGTAGGGTATCGCAGATTTTCTAGCAAAATTCTTCCCAAAAAAAAGGATGAGTATAAATATTGTCGGGGTTGTTGACCGTATATATTCATCCCCTTTTTCCCTCCTTCGTTAATTGATATTCCTTAAAAAGGATCTCCCGCGCCTCTGATGGAGGAAATTGGCGACACATGTAGCCTTTGTTGTTGTCCACATTAATTGCAAGGTTTTTCTTTTTCTTTCATCTCGAACGTCCGTGAAAGGCCACGGGAATTAAGGAGTTAATCAATGTGGACCGTGACATCCGTTTTGTGCTCGGAGGATCCCACCATCAGAAGATTCTCCACTTCCGCAGTTTAAAGACCGTGCGATTCGATGTTTATTCATTCACACGTTGAGTTTTGGTGGTTCTTGTTGTTGTCTCTCTTGTTTTTACCTTCGCCTAATTACGGAGGCAGGAGAGGCATTGAGCTATAAATCACTAGCCTCCTTTTTATTCCTGTTTCTTTTGTTTTGCTAAGAGAATGTTACCTTAAATACACACAGTCCAAGGTGATAGTGCCGGGATCTTTCTGAGGAATGTGGACAATTTAAGCGCTGGAAAGCCTATAAAAACACCGCTGTTTAGGAGATTTTGTGGTTAGACACGTTTCACCTAACCGGTACTTTAGATCCTAGGGGAATCCACTGAGTCTCAAAACATCTAGTATTTCATGTGAAAAACAACAAATACAGGGTATACCTAAAAGTGGTGTACAGTGGAACCTCGGGTTACGAACGGCTCACAAATCGGTTTACGAACACCACGTGTTGTTTCTATAGAACAAAGGACTGAAGTTGTAATACGTTTTTAAGGAGAGGATTTCCAAAATTTTTTCAATGAAGTACATATTGAAAACTCAAATTTAAAATACAATAATCTATTCTAGTATGATGTCCATTTTTAATATTTTGTATTTTGCAGTTAGTATACAGTGGAACGTCGGTTTACGAAAGTCTCTGTTTATGAACAATTCGGTTTACGAACACCACGTGTTGTTTCGCTTCACGAATGATGCTTAAGTTCACGAACACATTTCTCTGGACCACCGATCAAAGGTCCGAGTTTCTGCGATTGTTTTACTAGTTCCAGTAGAACATCTTTGTTACGAATAAAGTTTTACTAAATACGAGAAACATCTTTAACATAGCTGTACAATTTTGATATTTACATATATTTTCAAAATGGCGGCTAAAACAAACCCTGAGGGCAAACTTATTTGCGTACGTTTGTAAAAACGTGTTTATTCGTACATGTACGTCTTGGTGGAGACCTTGCTTTAGTCCTGTGGTTTATTTTCTGAAATTAACAATTTATTTATTTAGATTTCTATTTCATTGTTTACCATAAAATTCTGATTTATAACCCTGTATGCAGTATCGTACAAAAGTGCCAGAGCCCTTTACACATCGGTATCATTTTCTTAAGGATCCATTCAAAATTCCCATCATTATAGTGGGTGTCCATAATGGCTTCCCCGTCCCCCTCCCTGTCTACATTGTGTCCACATGCCAACTGACCCCCCCCCCCTTCACTCCCGTCCTTTTTGAATGGCCCCTATTGGTAAAATCCTTGATGCCCACTATTTGTATTTTACAAAATCTTTGCTTTAATCCAGATTTACCAACACCAATTCTCAATTCTGAAATTTGATTGTTCCCTTTTGCAGTCGATGGTTAGTCCCGCCCCTCCAGGCGTCCACCTTGAGTTGTCCAAGATGTCAGCCCTCGGCCACGTGCTCCCCAGTTGTTTTTTTCCCTCGTTTTGTGACTCATTGACCGCCCACGCAAATTGCGTCTGTTATTATTCCTGTTTACCCTCTCGGTTGCCAGGCTTTTTCCACGAAAAGATAAGATTTGAAGATAGAATCTATGAGGGAGTCACAGGCTGCAGCGCCGCGGTGAAAATAACGAAAATCGGGTTCGTAGACTCGTGTTGTTGAGCTTCCTCTGCTTAAGATCGGTCTCAATGACGTCACCATTCATCTTCTCTGTGAAGTAAGTGCAGCTGATTTTTGAAAAGGGTAATAATGTGGTCATTGTGATGACGTCACAATGCGCGTCATTTCTCTACTGGACGCCATATTGGGTGTGGAATTGTCTGAAATGTGATTTATACTGTACGTTTGATTACAGGTGTGTTCTGATGAGTAAATTATCTTTAAACATAATGCCACTTAACCATTGTTCCTGTTTGTTCATTTGAGCAAATGCTCTTCAATGTTTTGTTGCTCATCTGTTGTTTTCTACAGTTGGACTAATGTTTTTTAACCGTCATGTACTTGACTATAGTTTTAGTGCTTCAGTTGAGCAAATGCTCTTTATCCTAAAATACGTCTGGTCATCATTCTTATTCAGTTGAGCAAATGGTCTTCTACCTTAAGTGTAGTTATCCATTGTTTTAGCTGAGCAAATGCTGTTCATCCGCCATGTACCTGAATGTAGTCTTAGTGACAGTTAGTGCTTCAGTTGAGCAAATGCTCTTTATATCCTTAGATGCTTTTGGCCATTGTTCTTGTTTATTTTAGCAAATGGTCCTCTACGTTAGGTGTAGTTATCCATTGTTTTAGTTGAGCAAGTGCTCTTCATCCGCCATGTGCCCGAGTGTAGTCCTAATGGTTCGATTGAGCAAATGCTCTTCATCCGTCATGTACGTGAGTGTAGTCTTAGTGCTTCGGTTGAGCAAATGCTCTTTATCCTTACATGCTTCTGGTCATCGTTCTTGTTCAGTTGAGCAAATGCTCTTCTGTCTTAGACGTAGTTGAGCATTGTTTTAGTTGAGCAAATGCTCTTCATCCGTCATGTGCCCGAGTGTAGTCTTAGTGACAGTTAGTGTATCCAAAAATACATCCGGCCATCGATCTTGTTCAGTTAAGCAAATGCTCCTCTACCTTATGTGTAGTTGGTAAATGGTTTTAGCTGAGCAAATGCTCTTCATCCGTCATGTAGCCGACTATATTCTTAGTGCTTCAGTTGAGCAAATGCTCTTCTGCCTTAGGTGTAGTTAGCCATTGTTTTAGCTGAGTAAATGCTCTTCATGTACCTGAGTATAGTGCTTCGGTTGAGCAAATGCTTTTTATCCTTAAATACGTCTGTTCATCGTTCTTGTACAGTTGAGTAAATGCTCCTCTACTTTATATAATGTGTAGTTGGTCATTGTTTTAGCTAAGCAAATACTCTTCATCCGTCATGCACCTGAGTGTAGTCTTAGTGCTTCGGTTGAGCAAATGCTCTTTATCCTAAAATACGTCTGGCCATCGTTCTTGTTCAGTTGAGCAAATACCACTTGCTGCTTGAATACTGACATGATTTTGTTATTTTTTAATGCTGAGCAACTGCTTTTTCTCTTTCGAATGTGTCCTGGTTGCTAATCTTTTGTTTGTGTTTTTATTTTCAGTCCGCCCGCTGAATCCTGCCCAGTGAGACGTTGAGCGGCTCTCGAGCCCCTCTCCCGCGCCCCAACTGCAATGAGCACGGCCGAAAACCAGGGGTCCCTCAAGATCATCAAGGAAGGCTGGCTGCTGAAACGTGGTAAGAGCCTTTTGTTTTCACCCCCCCTCCCATCACCTGGACTGCCGGAGTTCAGTCACCGTCAGGCGGGGCGAGAGAGAGGGGGAAATATGGCCGCTTTGTGTAGGGGTCGTTGCACCCCAAACATCGTATTACTACTACAGCGCCCTGCTAGTCAATGGAATTCACTAGCAGACGCCATTTTGGTTCCCTTCCCTCCGTAGGGACTGTCCATTAAGGTAGTCTAGAAGGCCTACCCCTGGTGAAAAAAACAATAGAAACCAATAGAGATTTCTATTGTTATTTGGACACTTTATTGGTTTTAATTGTTTTCTATGGTTCATGTATTGACTTCTATTGGCCTCTATTGACTTCTGTGGTTTAGCTGTATTGACTGTACAATAGATAACAATAGAAACAAATAAAGATTTCTATTGGTTTCTATTGTTATTTGGACACTTTATTGATTTTAATTGTTTTCTATGGTTCATGTATTGACTTCTATGGTTTATCTGTTTTGACTGAACACTAGAAAACCATAGAAACCAATAAAACCAATGGAAATTTTCTATTGATACCAATAGAAAACAACGTTCCAAATAACAATAGAAATCTCTATTGATTTTTTTTCACCAGGGATGACCTCAAAACATTCGCACTTGTTACGAATACGCCATTTTGGTGCCCTTTCATTAATAAAAAAGAGTTTCAAATAAGTCACTAACCACATAATGCCCATATCTTAGTAGAGGCCTTAATTGTTAATTTCTTAAATGGTAAATAACAAAAGCTTTTTGAGGATGCTCAGTGATTTTTAAGTGGGGTCCAGAGATCATGAAGTTTGAAAACAGCTGCCCTAGATTTCCAACAAAACAAAAACAACAACAAAAAAATGCCATTTTTTTATATTAACATTTCTCACAATTTTTCAGGTTTGCTGTGGCAAAAAAAAAAATAGCCGTGGTTCATGACCTAGTTTTCATACAATTTCACCTTCTGTGTGTTATCCACCATATTTCTCTAAAATAAATTTGAATAAAATATTCTAGTACTAATTAATCTAGTAGTAATTCGCATAAGAAGCAATTAAATTTTTTAAGCATGACTCGCATAACGAGTGACGTGGATAAGGAAATCCGCTAAAATTTATTCAATGATAATGTGGGGTCGCATTTTTACCAAATTTTGAAAAACAAATGTCTCTAGACAGCTTTCTAGTAAAAAGGAATTAGGTAGGAATGTATGTAAGTAGGAATATATGTATTTTTCTTTGAATAAATGTAACACATAACGGTTTTTTTTAGTATTATTTTATGAAAATTTTAATTGTTGAGTATTTTTTTTTCGGCATGGAACGCATTATCATATTTTACATTAATTTATGTGGTATTGTTTCGCTTAACGAGTAAGACTCCTGAACGAATTATACTCGTAATGCGAGGTTCCACTGTATCTGGCTAGTGTAGACAATATATTCGAGAATTACCAATATTCGTTAAAGGGGATGCTGCTGCTGATGAACGGTAGAGTGGTCCATGACTGCGCATGGATTGTGAACTTGTTATTGTTTAATTTGTTTGTTTGCAAACTGTCGAGGTTCATTTGACGATTGCATGTTACTCGCAAAATCAATCGGAAGTCAATGACATGGGCCTTCAGGGCTCTTGGCAAATGACAAATTGCGACAAATTTCCATGTCAGACAGTCCTTGCGTCTGTCTGGCCTTTTAAAGTTGCCCTCTGCCATTTTGGGAAAACTGGCAAGCTGAAACACAAAAACCCTGTGAGAATAACTTCATAAAATTCACTGAGGACTGTTTGGACTCTTTGGACCCACGCTCTGAAAGCCCTATAATGTAAAGTCAGTCCAAAATTGAATTTAGGGGCCATTCAAAAAGGACGTCCCCGAAATTCCTTCAAAAATTTACCCCTCCTACATGTCCACACTGTGTCCATTTTAACCCATACACCCACCCATTCCATCCTCTTATAAACGTCTTTAATTTGTTTTTAAAAGGTCCAGAAAACGTGTTGAAACATACAAAAGCTCATCCTATAAATTTCTAAGCCCCTGTCTCGCTGCCAATTCCATGACATTTTTCCAGATTTTTCTGATTAACGCATAAAATTGGTGTTTAACATAAATTTAGGCATAATTCCCGACTTTCCCGATGTTTTAGAATTTAGGTACATTCGGGACTTGGGACACATTTCTTCCGGTGTCCATTTTCCCATTCACTTATTTTTACAAAACAGAAAATCAAAAAACTGAAAAATACCAACATCAGTGGACGTCCATAATGCCTCCCCCCTCCCTCCCCCTTGTCCAAATTGTGTCTACATGCCAGCAGACTCCTCCTACCCCCTCTTAAGTACGTCTTTTTAAATGAGACAGCGGAATCTTTTACAGATGTAAATTGTTTCAATGAATCTCTTTTCTGATTCAAAATCCATGACAGCTGAACGGCCAAAGCTCGGTGTTTATTGCTAATCTGTAGGATTTTTAAAAAATAACCCCAAGTAGCGCAGTTTCGCAATGTTCTCGCGATGAAACCCACTTTAAGCGGGTTTTCGTTGAATTACATTAATAATAGTTTTATCTTTTGGCTTTCAAATGGCATTCGTCGAATCTTGTTTAGCTTTTACCGACCTTAGTACCTACCTTAAGTCTTCCGAAAACTTGCTGCTGGGAGAGGCAAAACAAAGTGTTTTTTTTAGAAATTGCCTTCCAAACCTAACAAACAAACCCAGGGTTAGAACCTTTCTGCCATGCTTCGTTGAAAACTTATTGCTCGTGAAGTTGTACTGACTTCACGCAAGATTGAAATTCAGAGTCTCGTTTCACTTTGATGATTGGACTATATAGAGACCTGTGAAACTCAAACAATGAACGTGACAACATATTTTTATATCATGAAATTGATTTCTGTAGAATTATAAATGGAACGATGAATAAATTCTAGAAGAGGAACACGTGCGGGATATGATATAGAATTCCCGCTCGTGCGCTCGTGTTCTTGTTTTTGAATTCGCCGTACGATGTCGTTTGTAATTGTATTATTTGTTATTATTATTCGATTATATTTGTATCCTATGAAGTGTCTCGGGAAACTCAAAGAATTGATGTTAACAACTTATTTTTATATCAAGAGGTAATTTCGGTAATTTTAATTTCTGAATAATTCATAAATAGAATTATGAATAATTCCAGAAGGCAAACACGTGCATGGGTTTGGAATTTCAGCATGTGCGGGTTATATGTTCTTGTCTATGCCGTTTGTATCCTGTTAGTTTTATTTTTTTTTAAATGATATGTATGTTTTGGTTGATGGTTATGTTAATTAACTAGCCAAATATGACGTTTTGATAAACCGGTGACAATACTGTCTGCATTCTGGTAAATGTTTGCCCTAAAATGGCCGTGTAATTCTATTTTGTTTTCACTTCTATAAACTTGAAACGTATTTTTTTTTCCATTAATGTCTGGCAGGAAAATAGGATAAGACGCTGGCTTCGAACAAAACGGCAGTGATTCTAAAATAGCTTGTTTTTTTTTATCTCAAAATAGCAGCTCTGCGATTGTACACACGTTGTTTGTGTCGCCCACTTCCTAGATGTCATATGAAAACAAGATTCTTTTCTGTGGATGCTATTTTGCGTAAGATTTCGTTGACGAAGCTAACCGCCGTGTGCATTACAAATCCCTGCTCGCAGTTTTCACAAATCTTCAATTAAGAGGACCCTAGATATTTGTCCGTTTATTTTCATTGCCCTGGCTATTGTTGGAAGTCGACTATCGATTCTTTACGAAATAGTAAGCTAAGTCAGCGAGACGTTGCCAACGTTACACAGCCTGAAACTACTTGAGATAAGTGAGTGCTGTTTAGGTGAGACCTTCCTTAATTAGCTTTTAGCTTCTTGATTCTTGACCTACATTTTTCTTCAAAATAGTCCCAATATACTGGAAAATCACCGTCTCTATCCAATTAGAACTTCATTATCATATACAGTGTAACCTCGCATAACGAGTGTAATTCGTTCAGGAGTCTTACTCGTAAAGCGAAACAATTTTTACCATATAAATTGATGTAAAATACGATAATGCTTTCCATGCCGAAAAAATTCTCAAAAATTATAATTTTCAAAAAAAAAAAATACTCAAAAAAGCGTTATGTGTAACATTTATTCAAAGAGGAATACATATATTCCTACCTATGTACATATACATTCATACCTAATTCTTTTTTACTAGAAATCAGTATAACGTCACTCGTTATGCGAAACAACGCTCGTTAAGCGAGTCAATTTTTTATAATTTATATTGCTCGTTATGCGAATTACTTGTTTTGCGAGGTGCTCGTTAAGCGAGGTTCTACTGTATCTCTAAATAGAAAGTTTACAATTTTACATATTATGGTTTTTTGTTTTTTTGTACAGGAATGGTTTTGTAAACTCTTATTTATTATATTTCTCTATTCTCCAAATAGAAAGTTGTGGCTTTTTAACATCCTGAATCGCAGCTGATATGAAGTGTTGTTGTTATTATTGATAAATCAATTATCTCAATAATACGATTTTTTTTGTAATAAGTGATCCGGGTACCATAACAGTACCTGTCTCAAAGTCCATCAAATCCACTTGATTATATTGAATTTTGTTTTTGTTTTAGTCTGAAATTCCTATAAATTCATCATCCAAGTTCATTGGGGTAGTGAATCTTCTTTGGTTTTTGTTGGTTTTTTGGAAAACCCAAGTTCTGAAAACTGCTTGTCCAACATGAAGAAGGATTACAGTATATTTTGACTGTCCCTAAAGTTTGTTCATTGGCAGTACTTCTATAGCTAGTAAACAGCTTTCAAAACAAAATCTTATTTTTGTGGATCTTGCCTGCAGCCTACTTTTGACCAAAATTGGTTTTCAGTCCTTGTTTCGAAAAAAAACATGTCCTGCATTTTACCCCTCGATTTTGTTTGTCAACAGAATTCCACTTCCGGGTCAAGTTATTTTAAACTGGAGGACGTTAAACTCAATATTTTATTTTTCTTATTTTTATTGATTTTCGTTATTTTTTCCTGTTATTATTTCGCGTTTTTTTTTGTGTGGTTATGGTGGTAGTCTGGGGAATGAAGTAGTTTCCTCCCACTTCCTCCAGCAATTGCTTCTGGAATTCTACATGTACTTACTTCCTTTACATGTTTTCCATATAAAAAATGTATACATTTTTTTCATTGTGTTAAGGATGTTACATAGACGATAAGGATGTTTAAAATGCACGCTTTAGGGGAATCTTGGCATTAAGGAAAAATATCTTCCCTTTTTTGGCTAAGTTGTTTATCTCGATGTTATGAGACCCATGACATCGATTTAATTCTCAGTGTTTTCAAAACAAGACTTGAAAAATAAAAAAATGGGAAAAACCCTGACGTCACTAGTCGTAAACAAGCGTTGGATTTCAGTTTTTGGTACTTTACTGCCCCAAAAAAAGGCACGTTGGTTGTCATGACTGTATATTGGAAAACCAGCTTACAAATAACTTGTTTTAACCTCTTTTTTTCAACACATGGTTGCAATTTGTAACTTAGTATAAGAAACATTTTGAAAGTTACGGATAAATGGTGCGAGTGGTCATGTTTATACCAAACTTTTGTTTATTTCCTGAGAGCAGTTTTGAGCAAATTGTACTCATCAGTAGGAGTGCAGTGGAATCATGGGGACTCATCCTGGGTACTGAAAAAAGTGTTCTATGTACAAAGTAAACGGGTGCTCATTGTATCGAGGTCTGTCCTAATGTTATTTCTATGGAAGCTGTCCGGGACCAGCAAAAAGTGTTCAAATTAGGGAGGTGTTCAATCTGACAGGTTTCACTGTACTTGTACAGGGTTCCCCCATACCTGAAAAACCTGGAATAGTCAGGAAAGTTGAAAAGACCTGGAAAAGTCAGGGAAAAATGTAATATTTGAGAAAGTCAGGGAAAAATGTAATATTTGAGAAAAAGTCAGGGAAAAATGTAATATTTGAGAAAAAGTCAGGGAAAAATG
>JAQGBW010004818.1:0-13079 GCA_034698625.1 Julus scanicus
ATTGCTGATTTATCAAGCTATTTTAAACAATTTTTATTTGTATTTAATCTTTTTTTGTTTGGCTGAAATTGTGTTTTAAAATTTCACCCATTGAAAGTGATAGGGTTGTGATCCAGCTTAACTGTTTTTGGAAAATTGAGGATTGCCCACAAAAATGGACAAATTCTTGGCTAAATCCCAGTATGAAACCCGTTCAGATCTTCCAATTTCACCAACCGGATACATAACTCGTCAAATCGATACAGTGTATAGTGGGTTGTCGTCCAACAAAAATAGTCGGATTCATGGCCTTAAGAGTGGTCATGCAGTAAATTTTAACCGATTTTTTTCCATAAAATTGGTTGAAATGTGCGAAGCCACGAAGAGAGCGCATGCGCAAAATGCATAGATTAGTGTTGTTAGTGTTTTGTCATCTATCAGCTTTCTTTCTTGATGTGCAGTGATAGACCTTGCGAAATCAGCATTGTTTTTTCCTTGAAGTATCCAATTCTTTGGAAATATTTACATAGCAACATCCATCGAAATTGTTGTATTAAACCACGTTTCTGATCGGTTAAAATTAATTACGTGACCAGCCTTATTGTATAAGTCGTATTTTCTATCAAGACACTATTGAAGATCTTTCCTATGAATCCTCTTATGGGAAATGACCGGAAGTCAGCATTTGAAACTTGCAGCATGCAGGCCATGCTTTGATGTGATCAAAAGCTTACATCAAAAGGGACCAATGACAAAAAATAATGTCTTTTAATTAAAAATAATTATTATATTATATATGTAATCTATGATATATTCGTAGCTTTTTATAATTGAAGATATTCTTCATAAATATGAGTATCAGTTACAATCTTGAAAACCACTTCCGTTTCATCCTCATTGGATGCCATTGATACAGACCGGAAGTGCTGAGTAGAAACACGTGACATCCTTCCCCCTACAATATGGGACAATATCAATAAGCGCTAGTTTCCGATCAATGTTGGAGGTTTTTTGCCATGACGTCACCGATCTTGCCTCTTCCTGGAATTGGTGTCCGTGAGCCGCGCTGCGATCGATCGCTTGGTGGCAGCACCAGTCTCCCTCCAACGCGAAAAAGGGGGGGGAATACAAGAATGTATGCTAGTGGAGTCGAAGCCCAGTTCTAGCATGGCACGCAGTTGCGGCATATGGCGTTCATAGTGTGCCACTAGGGCTGTAATGTTAAATATGCGGAAGTAGTGCCAGAAAATGGCGGAGGGAAAAAGAGGAAACGAGAAGAGGGATTTTTATGGCGCAGCTAGCAAAGGGAGGGGGATCGATGAACAAGAATTCGATCGTCGAAAACCTCAGCGAGGGGATAAACTACGTAGCGCCACCGCTAGGGGGCAGCACCTAGCAAACGAGGCAAAGGGGCTTTCAATGAACAACCCCTAGAGCACGAGCACTGATGGAAAGCGTATGAAAGGGGTAGCTTTGTTACAAGATTTCAAGATTAACATTGTGCGAAATTTAAGCATGAAATACTCTACTACTACTACGGATTCGAATACAGTAACAAATAACCTGTTAAAACAGTTTTTCATTCTTCAGAATTCCTGGTTTGGAAATATATAATTTTGTAAAAAAGGGTTGTCCAAAAAACACAACTTAACAGATAGCTTTTTTTGCTATTTTAGAAACTGGTAACATGGATCAATTAGGTCCTGGTTAAAAAACATCCTATATTATATAGGGCATGGTTGTGTTTGAATGTATATATATAAGAACAACTTTCAGCTATGATCATATATGACCAGATCATCTTGTATGGTCTAAAACATCAATTCACTGGTCTCAGGTGATAAAATTATACAGGGCCATCTATAGTATGTTGGAAAACATTTACAGTCATTTATGGTATTTTGTATCGAAATATGGAAAAAAACATGGACTTCCAAGTATTAATAAGTCACATATTGTATGTTAAAATTTTGAAATGATAAGTAAACATACAAGAATTGGACATAACAGAACGATACCACATACATAGGCAAATACGTACTTGGTTGTAGTGTAGGGTCATTTATGTACATAACTGGTAATTTATGGACAAGCAAACAGTATATGGGCATATATATCTAATTTATGATATTCCCATAGATTGTATGTGTCATAAATATGTTTTTTCTAGCCGGGATAAATTTACATTTTTCAGCTGGTCGTCCTATATTGAATGAATACACATTTATTATGCTTTATAACATGTTTAGAATTTTTTTTTTTTACAAAATTAAAAATTAATCTATCCTTATGAAATTAGAAGTTAATACTAATTAAAGCCATATTGTTATCCCATGTTATCAACACTATATAGTTCTGCGAGTATGTAGTGCTCATTATGCAAAAACAAGTTTACCTCATCATTGGCGCCACACGATTTCTGCATGAAACCTTTATGAGAATATCTATCACTTTTGATGCATATGCCCCCAAGATGGCGTTGCATGCCGTCTATAAGAGAGTTTATTGCAGGATAAACCTCAGCTAAATTGGTTGTCCTATGTATTAGTATGAACTACAACTACGGCGCTCCACGTGGAAGCAAGCCGCTAGCGGTGGCGCCACATGACTTCTGCATGGAGGCAGTATATTTTTCATCAAAAATAGCATCGTAATGGCCATTTTGGGGGGTCAATGTGTAACGACGGGGGCCATTTTTTTTCGGACGATATTTTTTTATTTATTCGCAGATTTCACAGCAGTTCCACATCGCGGGTCGCCTAGTCGTCCCAAAAATATCCCTGGGCTTGTTTATGGAGGACTACTTACATAATAATAATTTAAAAGGAGGGGAAAATGGCGAAACATTTTCTAGTGAAAAAATTCTCGATTACGCGAGAATACGAAACTATACAACGAGACTTTTTTATGACGTGTGTATGCGTACCATAGGCAATTTTCAAACACAGTTTAGGAATTCCACACGAGGAAGGGTAAAAGGGTACACACTCCCAAGAATATCTCAGAGTCCATTTGCTCCAGTTGGCGACCCCTAATAGGAATGTCTGTTTCTCGTTTTTTTTGCTTTTTTTTTGCACAAAATTTAAGCATAGATTTCCAAGTAATCGTCGATTGTACACGAGCTGGAAGGGATGAAATAATACATTTTTAGGGCACATTCCCTCTTAAATGATGCATTATGGGACTATATGGTGAGGTGCAATGGCCGAGCTAAATTGAAGTTAGTTGGGTGGAAATTTTAAAACCTAAATCGAAAAGGACGTTATCACAACATTTTCCTAGTAAACGATGTTATGCTATTAAAACCAAATTGCGGAAGACAAGTTCCGAATAATCTTTACACTGTTCAGAATATAGTCTTGTATTTTATAAATTGTAAATCAAATATTTTTAACAAATATCATCAAATATCGAAAATACAGTACTAACTTTCACATGCATTATTGTCAATTTTTCACTTTTGTTTCAATTAATCATTTTAAAAATCATCGAATTACCAAATATTATTGAATACTGTAATTATTAACATTCACATGTACTTGGAGTGTTTCGCATATTGTTTTATGTCTACAGGTCTGCCATGTTTAAAATGTACGTGTAATGTACTAATGTAATATTATTTTTTGACAACACTACTTTATATGCATAATACTGCATATTTACATAAAAACATAATGAATTAAATTTCAAATAATAATGATGAAAACTACTGAATTTGACTGGTAGAAATTAAAACTCAAGATGCTTCATAGGAGTTTTCTATTAGTGAATACATGCATATTTCCACATTTATGCTTTTTTAGATAAATCCCACAATTTCAAAAATGTTGAATTTGAACAGATTGCAATATTTATAGCAGGTATGACATTTTTAAAATATAATATCCAATGCATATAGATCCTCTTAACTTTATTTTTGATGGAAAATGCAAAGCCAAACAGTGTGTTTACCAGAAATTTGGCAGAAAAGTGGACGTTATTGCAATATGAAGATCATGAAAGCCAACTATATGGAATAAGCAAGATTTTTCCAATCGTCTTATGGCTCGGCAGCGCCCCCTATTTTAACATCCGAGGTTGATACTTGTTGACGTTTATGGAACCATATCAGGCCAATACTATAAATATAAAATGGAAGGGCAATGAGGCTGAATTGACGTTTTTCGTTGCATATATTCTAGGCCTAAAACGAATATATAGGGGGAGACCAACGTTCAGATTTATGGCAATACCATTCGGAGACAGCATATTCTGCACTCTGATTCCCTAAATCATTTCAATATATAATAAAGAAATAAAAAATACGAAAGAAATTGGTGGTCAAACTGAAATTGCTTAGAGTGAGGCTGTATATGAAGCGACTCCCGAAAGCCCAAAGCCGTCACAATCGATTTGAAAACAACGTTTACATAGCAAAATAATGGAGATTTCAAATGATAAAAATAAGTTTAACGTTTGGTGCGCCCTCTATTTACTCGTCAGTGTATAATTGACAACATTGCATTACAAAACTTGTAATTTTGAGAACTTTTTGGAAAATATTACCCTCTATATGTTCATAATTCATTGTGTAATTTAGCTAAACAGTGTTATTCGGCGATAAAAAAAGTGTTTAATGTATTTTTCCACTTAACAATCTATACTCTACACTTAAATAACATTTTAATACATCTTAATAAGCTGAGGTATTTTCTAGGAGATGTTCTGATATAATTATTTCAAATAGTAAAATTGCAGTAATATAGAATATGTTCTTATATTATCGTTAAATACTTCTACTTGTAAATTTGGTGGCATTATTTAAAAAAACTGTGTTTTACAAATATAACTTTTGGATAAGCATTATATGTCATTTAGAAAGATTGTGAAAATGATTTACACCCAAATACGTAAAAAAACACTAACTAATTATGTTAAAAGGTGAATTTATGAAGCATGTGACTTAAATATGCATGTCTACTAAATTAATTTATGAAAACACGTTTATGAACAGCGTTTTGAAATGAATTTAAAACGATTTAGTCTTAAATAAGTATACAGAATCACTACGATTTCATATCAATTCCCTTTAACGGATGTAATTCCTAACCAGGTGTTTGCATCAATTACCGTTTAATTAGTTGGCGAATTATCTATAAACTGCTATAACGTTAAGGTTCATATATATATTTATATATGATAATCGTTAAAACAACGTATTTGCAAGACTTGTTTAACAGAAATTGATGCCTCAATTTCTCGCGATCAAAGGTTTATTCACTGCGTATGGCCACAAAGTTAGCTTTCATGATCTGAACGCTCGTAACTTATATCTGATAACATTAATTCACAATTCTGAAGGACTAGAGATCGGGTGCAACGAGGCTTGGATTAAAACAGGATTTTAAACAGAAAAAAACCACCTAATTTTCAAATAAAAATATCAAACTGAAATAAACACCAAGTTTCTCATGGTTGAATACAAAATAAATTTACTGATAATAAGCTGCACTTACACTGTCATAAGATATTCTAAGCATGCTTACAACAAACAGTTACATGTACAATATCTTAAATGGAAAAATACATAATATGACATAAATTGGAAATGTTTTTTGGCATTATTTAATCCCATAAATTTTATAAATGAATTCCAACCAACGATTATAATGAATGTCGTTGGCGTTTTTTTTTAACATGCATGGGACCCATCAGAGTCCATATGATAGAGAGGCTGGGTATATTTAAGTTTACTTGTAGGGTTAACCTAAAATTCACGTAAACCCATTCATCACTGGCCACCTGCCGAGTAAATCTGGTGAGTTTTTCTTATCACTAGGTTCAACATAAAAATTTTCTTTTTTCAAAACCCGTTTCACTCTATTTTTAGTGAAAAATATTACAGGGAATTTGTATTACAAAAGCAATGCATCGAATAAAATCGCTAAGTTGTTGGTCAGAATGGTCCTAAACTAAAGTTTAACAACGTTTGTTCGACTTTTGCACAATGTTTGCGTGCACGCCCAAATCGGAAAACATGCCAAGAAAATACGTTACGAAAAAAGGGGTAATTTATATCATGCTCAAAAAACCTTGTTAGTTGGTCTAGGAATGGAAATGCAGAAGGGGTTAAGGCCCTCCTTACGACAGTAGAGACACAGAAAATGTAGGAGACTAACGAGAAGGTGCTTGACTTTTTTGGGCTGAGTAAGCATATTTGCTTCATGCTACAAAAAATAACGAGTATACATGCCAAATGTCCCAAAACCAATGATGCTGATCATCTTCTGATTTTATCTTTATCCGATAAATTTCCTCTTTCAATTCAATTTTTCAAAATATCTGTGCTACATCTTCGAAATATTAACATATACTTTTTTCAAAAAATTGTATAATTGGATACCATATCTTTAAAATACCTTTGAAAATTCAAAATAATTATCTATTGAATTTAGGGACACATTCTACGCAATATTTTTGGGGAATTTTAGCTTTATTCGTTTAAAAAATAAAAATTTTCAAATTTGGATATTCATTTCAGATACTCAAAATTAACTCAAAATTGGGACAAAATTTACAAAAAAAAAAAAAAAATTCTAGCTTAATTGACCTTTGTTACGATGGCAATTTAAGCACTTCTACGTGTATGTCATACAGGAAATTATGATTGTGTTAACATGTCCTTTATCAGAATTGCTTATTGTTTTAATATACAGATGATTTTTGGTTCAAATACGTTTTATGTAGTTTAAATACGATTTTTAAACACATTCAATTTACTGTATTACAGTTCCTCAACAAATTTGAAATTATTTTTGTGGAAATTTGTAGGCAAAAATGAACCTATAGTTTACCGTGATATTGTTAGCTACATGCAAATAAAAGGTGGTAAAAAAACATGCAATTGTGTAGGCTTACCAACGTTGATTTTACATTTTCGTGCTGATGATCACTGCTAAACTTAACCAAAAAAAAATAAGCATATACTGCACGTTCTTATCCGTTGAATTTCTGTAATCAATTTAAACTGTTGTAGGGTTGCCAGGGATATTTCACACTTTCTTGTTGGAAAATCATCACCGGCTCTGTTTTTAATTAAAAATAAAAAAGTCATGAAAACCTTTCAAGTGTTGCGCTTGCTAAATAAAAATATCTGGATTTTGGGCGCCAAATGAATCCAAAGTTCAACGCGCTTGCTTGACTTAGTCAAATAAAATCTAAATCAAAATGTTTAGATCCTCTAAACTTCAAAAGACGGAACGTTTTTTGTAAATTTTTGCAATTTTCCAAGAATACCAACATAATTACTGAAGCACGTATGGTGAAATTGAAATACTTCTTGGAACATTAAATGGACGAAGTCGTAATTTCAGTCAGTTAAAGGGTTTCTTTAGTTTTCAGTTCTGAGCAAAAATTTACGGCAGAAATTGGGAATATTTAACGAATAACACTTGTGACCAGAACAAAGATTTAGTAGATATATATTTAAAATTACCGTATATTGTATTTGCAAATTGGGAAAACCTTTCATTTGTAACATTGGATTATATTATTATTATTACGAAACATGCACTATACCTTTTTCCAAATGTATATTTTTAATTTTGGATTTATATTTTATATATAAATCATTAGTACTACATAAAACAATTATTATTTATTTGAAAATAGTATAATTTAAAAAATGTACATATTTGGAAATAATCAATGCATTCATAAATAAAGGACAAGCATGGTTTTATAAAATCGTTTGAAGTATACGGTACAGTATTGTTTATATTTATTCAAAAAAAACATCAAACACTTTTAATATATTACAGGAATATATTGTTTTAAATGTTGAAATGTATTTTTAAAATAATGAATTCAAACAGTTATATGTTTTTTAAGGAAATGCCGCCGTGATAATTTTAAATTTTTAAATAAATTCAATTTTGAGAAACATGAAAATATAAGAAAGATTGACTCATATATTTTTCAACGTCAAAATATGAAATAACATTGTCTTATACCTTTTTTATGTAATTTTCATGCCATGTACGTACAAAAAACGAAAGCTGTATACCACAAAACATTCGCATGACAGGCCTTGCAAAATTAACAGAAAAATCTATATTCAAACACAATCCCATAAACAATTTGATCTCCGTAATTTTTCAGCCATTAAAAAAAATTCAATTTCACCAAACGTAACTAAAATTTAGTTCTATTTCAATGTTTGGACGATCGATATATTAAATAAAATTTTGAATTTCTAAAACTTAATATAACCGTAATAGAATTAACCTAATGTATAAACCCGTTGTATCTATTAGTCTTTTCCTCAATTATAAATGAAGTTTTACTATATTTTTCTTTTTTGGATAGTATTAGTTTATAATCTGCTATATCGCCATATCCTTATATAAGTAAAACTAAACCCTTTAAATTTGGACTGCACAATTTGTATTCTTCAATTGCTATTTTTATAAAATTTTAACGGGAAAACTAACCTAATCTCAAGTAGAATGAAACTTCATCCAATACACTGAAAATTTCGTAAAATTTTAAAATGTCTACCATATTTTTTTAAAAAAATACGTACGGTATATTTGGCAAGCCGCAAAAGATGTTCTAAATTTGTTAGAGTTCAAATTTGGCTTCCTGCCAACAGTGTTTATTTGTTTTAAATTACTCTGGAGAATTATAAAATTCAACAAAAATATCAGATCCCTGGTTGACGATAAATGCTTCACGAGTTATACGTTAAGATTTACCTTAAAAATTTGCAAAAACGGCATTTGATGAGTTAACATTGTCGGTAAAGGGTTTAGGTTCGACTTATTATAACTTTTAGGAGTACAAGTTCCAATTTGGAGAGTATGAAAAAGTCTTACCATACATACCAACCACGGCCCGAAAGATGTCGGTTCCAAGAAGCAGAATTTCGCAAAATTTCCATCGCAAATTCACGAAAAAACAGAAAAATACGGAGCAGCAACCCGAAAACACGTCACGAACGAAAAACGTGCAAAATGCTTAGAATTGCAGTTAAAAAGCTCGTTTTTCCGACTAAAACCTTGAAAAAAACGTCGAAAAAAAGTTGGGAAAAAGTCGGTCAGAAGAGTTTCTTACATCACGATGTGACAAAGGTGTTTCCCCAGGTGTTCTTCAATGTTAATTGGACTTTGGTCGAAAAAACCGTCTTTAGACAAAATGTCGTTTGATGCGTATCTTGGGTGAGCGTTGTCTGCCCACAGTGCCCCATGGGCCTAAATGGAGACCAAAAAAAGTTAACGGGTCTCAGGGGTAAATTCGTCTATGGCCAGGTGTAAAAAAAAAAACAACTGTGAAAAGTGCCGACGCATGGGGCATTACGTCCACTCCTGAGGGACGAACAATGCCCATTGCCAATGTCCTGAGAGGGGTTGCGCATATTTTTTTGTGGGGGTAAAGTTGACAGATGGCTTCCCTCAGTGTTGGCTGGGGTTGTTAAAAAGGTGAGGGTTAAAAGAATGAAGCTAGCCGACTGAGACCATTGCAATATGGACACCGAACAAAAATTCAAAAACTTAACTCCCTATACGACCCTTAAACTTGTAGCGTCCACTCAGCAGTTCTGTTCAAAGATAGAAAAAAAATGGTCGATAATCAGCAATGTGTTACAACTAGGAAAAATGTACTTATTTGAAATAAATTATATAAGTTCTCTGATACACATGCGGTGCTTTAATACCTCAATTACTAATCATTTAAGTCATTTAAGAACAATTTTTTTTTTCAAATTTAAAACTATTTCATCAGCATTTGAAAAAACGTATCTTAAATATTTCATTTTACGAATCTGAATTTTGAAATTAAAATTTTTAAATCTCCCCACTTTAATATTTTGTATTAAATACAAATATCTTGTGATTTCGAAGTATAACATATTTACTAGGATTAAAAAAGCTTGCTTTTTTCAGAAAAAAACTATTATTATGCATATATGAGCAATAATTTTAATATAACATTACAAAAAGAGATTTTCATTCTAATTTTTTAGCATTATATTTAGTCAAAGTGTATTTTTTTAACGAACGATAACATGCATTAAAAATGTAAATATGACTAATAAAAACAGCGAAACTAACACTATAACCATGTGGTAAATTTGAAAATAATTTTTCCATAAATTGTTATGTTGTTGATAGTTTTCGAAAACTTTTCCATATTTGTACAAGTTGGACAACTCTTATATTTAAAATGGTAGAAACTTCTTGTAGAATTTTGCATGTTAACATTTAGTTTTAACAAAATATTTTGGAAAATTTAAAATGATTTCAAAATGTGGTATACAGGACAACAATCTTACATAAGCAATAATGCATAGGCTATGAGGAAATTTCAAGTACTTCAAAGACCATCCCTTAAATTTTCAAGTCTCCCATCGAACGACAATTTTTTTAGAATGAATCTGACAAACATCTAGAGAGTTTGAACAGGAAATATGCCAGTCTCAACCGGTGTATAACACTATAATATTAAGCATAATATTACACATAATATTGCATTTTTAAAACTTCCAGTATCATATCCGTTTCAAAGAAAAAAAATCTCTGAAATAACATGATAAACAAGAAAAGGTCATTAAATATTTTTTTAATTGTTTAAATATTTGCAATGCCATATGAAAGACAGACATAATTAGGTTCGTTATGCAAGCACACATGCATAAAAAGTTGTTTGGCAAATAATTCTTTTATAAAAAAATATTATTGTGAATAATTAAACTTACTTTCTCTCGGGATATACGTTTCGGATGCCTCCTTAAAATTCTTCAGCGTTTTTGCAGAAAAACTAGGCAGCCATCTGAAAAAGCTTTATAAAATTGAACAATGCATGGTGTAAATTTTAGAGAATTTTCGGTTCAAGGGGAAAGGATAAGCCTACATTCTTTGGTAAAACTCTGAAGCCCTTGTTTAATTTTTACCTGGTATGTCCTTTCATTTATCCCCTTCTTCTTAACCCTCCTATTTTTTATTCTCTTTTTTTTGGTTCAGCTTTTGCCAACCAATCAGTTCGACCAAACTTTAACCATGTTTTACTCTCAGGGCAAAAATCTACATCATTAGTTGTAAGGCAATTATTTAAGAGATGAGCGTTTTGCTTTTTTTTTTCACAAAAAAGTCAATGAAGAATTTAGACATTGAAAGGACCAAACCGACTCCGTTTTACTTTGCAACGGTAAAAAACTAGCATGGGAATGGCAAAAAACAACAACCAAAAGTAAGTTTTTTTTCTTTTAAATAACAGGTTTACAAAACAACAAGAAACAAAGGTATGTATAACCCAATGATTTTCAATTAATGGTAGTTTTCATTAAATACATAAAACAATGTTGTTATGTTAGTTTTATCAGGCCAAAAGCACATTCATAAAAATTCAGGTTTTTGCTGAAAATGTCGTTGTTTCACAACATATTTTAGGATATATCTGCAGGTATATCTTCACTTTCAACGTAGATTTATTCAAATATGTATCAAATAACTTTAATAGCTTATCAGGTTGCTCATTCATTATTTTAATAAATAATTCAAGTCCAAGTTTTCTTCCACATATATAATTTTTCCACCAGAGGTGTTTTCAAGAATGTATATATACATATTAGTATTCTGTCGAATGTAATGAATTTAGAATGGGAAAAAATTAACAACATATACTTAAATTATTAAACATGATTTCAAACATACGAACAGGAGTCAAAACTAGTTTCTAACATAAACTAAAACAAAACCAGTCATTAAATTTTCTCGAGACAGTATTAAACGACGATTTAATGTTTAATGATGCAATCAAAAGCCAAATATTTTGTTTTCATTACTGCCATTCACCGTACGTTATACAGAGGTATGAAATTCTAGCGGAAATTCTAACGGATTTTAAATGAGGCTAATGTTTCATGGATGGCAGTAAGATTTACTATTGTTTTTAAAATTTATTTCAGACCACCTAATGGCTATGAGAATAAGGGAGAAGAACAATAGGCGGATACAGGGGAGAAATAACAGGGAAAAGATGAATTTTGAAGGCGCTAGAATTTTTTTTTTTTGAATTTCATTCATTTCTTAGGAGTTTTTTATTATTTTGTTGCATGTGGTTTATGTAATTGTTAGACGTTACTTAAAATCGTATCGAAGGGTGTCTGCAGACCCAGATATTTCATAACTTTGCAGTTTGAAACCTCTACACCTAACAAACCAGATGTGGTCATCAGATACTTCAACACCTTTTTTATGTTTTTTTTTTACTAAATTCAATATAGCTATTGATAAACACCATTGAAAATATTTTAATCGTATTGCTATATATATGTATATCCATGTGTGTGTGTGCACGTACAGGTGTATATATTTTCCATTAATGGTCATTTATGCCAATGTATGACCATATTTGTCCATACATGACCATATATTCTCTGACATGTCCATGTATATTACCCTACATACAAGTGTATATATGACCATAAATATACATTTGTATTATTCAAAATAGACTGTATGTGCCATATTAAAGTCTACATTTTTCCATACATCAACATAATACGCCACACACATGTTTTCAAACGTATATGGAATTATCATTTATGGACATGTATATATGTATGGGACAGAATATGCATAGCCCTATGCAATTTTTTCTACCCGGGTACCATTAATACACAAACATAAACAGAATGATACAGTATGATAACGGGTTTTCGTGTTCATATAAACTGGTTTTGTTCCGACTGAACAGCCTCTCATCAGCGATTAAAAGGTACTTGATCAGCGATTAAAATCAAGAAATGTTGGCGCAACCCACCATAAAAACAGCATTTATTTCAATAAAATCAGTTTTATCAGTTCATAACAAAACGCCAGGGAGCTAAAGAGCAGGTTTAGTTATTTTCGTGGTTTCCAAGCCCTCATAAACCCATGTCCAATTTCGTATACAACAAAGTCAGTCGTTTATATTAAGTTTCCATAATTAAAAAGGAGTTAATTTCCTTTAAAAAAACAAGGATGAGGAGGGAAGGCAATCGAGCTTTAGAGTTGCTATAGATACAAGAAGAGAGAAAGTGAGAGAGAGAGAAAGTGAGAGAGAGAGAGAGAGAGAGAGAG
>JAQGBW010004819.1:0-13077 GCA_034698625.1 Julus scanicus
TTGACGCCGAAGTTGAAGCCTGGTCAACTTTCTCGGCGTCGGTTTTTTTTTCCCGAATCGTCATAAACGCGTCACATGCCGCGCATGCGCAGATCGAGTGACGCTCAACTTTTGACGCCGGTCGCTCCATTGTGAACTAGGCATTACCAACTGGTTAAATTTAACCTCTGGTCAAAATTACAGTGACCACTTTATGACCGATCTTACCAACTGTGGGTAGATTTAACCTCTGGTCAAACTGCAGTTGACCACAGTTTGACCTCCAATTTCGTTTTACCAACCAAGGTTAGGGGTCAAACTGTGGTCAACTGCAGTTAATTTGACCAGAAGTTAAATTTAACCACAGTTGGTAAGACCGGCCATATAACAGGGTTCCCCCAGACCTGGAAAACCTGGAATAGTCAGGGAAGTTGAAATTTAAAGACCTGGAAAAGTCAGGGAAAAATGCAATATTTGAGAAAAAGTCAGGGAAATTTACTATAAAAATTGTTGAGCTTTTAAAAGCTTAAATTAATTTGCTGGACTTTGGACACCATATGGACAAAATGAGGGAAATAGTAATTAGCCGTAATAGGTTTTCTACTAGTGAGGGTAATTTTTGCATCTGGATGTTCTATTTTGGCTCTTTTTGAACGGGATTAAAAATCCGATTTCTTGTGGTAAAAATGCAAGTTTTCTTCAGTAAAAACACTAATTTTCTGCAGAAAAATTTCATTTTTCGGGAATAAAAATCCGATTTTCCTGCAGTGAAAAACTAATTTCTCTGTAGTAAAAACACGAATTTTCTGCTTCAAAATTGCATTTTTCGGGAATAAAAACCCGATTTTCCTGCAGTAAAAAACTGATTTTTCTGTGGCAAAAATGCAAATTTTCTGCAGCAAAATTGCAATTTTCGGGATTAAAAATCAGATTATTTTTCTTGAAAAATCCACTTTTCGGTAGAAAAAATACAAGTTTTCTGCAGTTTGAGCTGGTCAGGGAAAAAAATTTTAAAACCTGGAAAAGTCAGGAAAGTATTTTATTTGTGGGGGAACCCTGTATAAGAATCACTATCTCTTACCAACACTGGTCGAAATCTGTGGTCAAGTAACCTGTAGTCAAACTAACCATAGGAGTCAGAATATGCAATTTGGCAGCACTGTCCACCAGGTCAAACTCTGGTTTCGTGACCACATCACCAGATTTGACCATAGTTATGAATGTTGGTAAAACCCAAAAAGATGACCGGGAGGTCAAGCTGTGGTTAGTTTGACTATACAAGATACTTGACCACAGATTTCGACCAGTGTTGGTAAGACCGGCCCTTAGGGAACTTAATTTATATTATGCACAGTAGGTTTTATTAAAAGCAGAGCATAAGTGAACAAAATGTAAATAAGTGCAGTGCATTCAATAAAAACAAGTCAGTAAACCTTAGCCTTTAGGATGACCCTCGTGGCTCGTGTTAAGTGGCTCATTTTTGTTACTCAACCGTATTAAGGGGGATCACAACCATATCACTTTCAATGGGTGAAATTTGAAAACACACTCACAGCCAAACAAAAACAATGTTTAAAAATGTCCGTTAATTTGCATGTTACTTCACGCAAGTGCAACACGTGGCAAATTCTAGATAAAATGCAGTTTTTATTTTTTTTTAAAAAATTGTTGCACGTGGCCTACACGTTTTTTATGTGGAATTCCCACCCTCAAATTCCACCAAAAACCTGTAAATAACAGTTAATTTATCCAAAATGCCAAAATTCATCAAAAATCTATGAAGACAACACTGGCTACCCCCTTCCACGTCAAATATTATTTGTCCAATAGAGGCACTTGCACATAGAATAGGTTTACATTACAAACCCGCACATATGACATGTGCAAGTGCCTCTATTGGACAAATAATATTTGACGTGGTTCTATTGTGCATGAGCCGACTCAGTTTTTAAAATTACTTCTTATTGGCTGAACTTACTACAATGAGACTTTTAGAAGTGCTGGAGAAAAAAGGTTTAACTGCAAGTTGCTCTTGCAGTCTAACTTGGTAGGCCTGTGCGAGCTGCATGTCACAAAAGACACTCAACTTGCAGACGTGCTTGAATGTAATGTGCATGTGCACCATTGTGGACCAAATGCATATAGTCCAACTGCCCAATTGAAAAGTTTGTTTGGGTACCCTGTTTCTGGGATTGTAGCTCCACAATCCCCTTTATATATACACACCTCTTAAATTAATACACCACTGTAACTGCATGTGAACATTTTGCCTGGGTGTCTCATCTAAAAACATGCCCCACCCCATCGCTGCAATGTTTTAAACTAGGTATAGGAAGCAAGAGTAATGCCAAAACTGAATGCCAATATGAATCTAGTCTAGCCTGATTTCAAGGAGGTGATTCATGTAAATTGTTGTGAAAGGGGATATAACAAAGTTGCATAGAGATAAATGCCATGGTAATTACCTGTTATCATATTTTTAGTATAATACTGGAGTTGGTGGCATTAATGATGAGAAAAATGTTAAAATTGCACTTCAACAAGAGGAATTCACAGGGGATTCATAAGAAATCAAAAGTACAACCTAGTCGCATTCTACATTTTTGTATTAAATAAAGTAACAGTTCAATTTTGTTTCTGTAGTGTACATACTCATCATTGATGAATTTTTGTTGACGACTAAAAATTACCCCCATATGTAGGTCTACTTCAGATAACATGTACCTGACAATATCAATTTTTCCTTATCTTTTAGAAAATGCCACATTAGAATCCTTGTTATCACTCATTGGAGAATCATCAGGAAGCAAATCCAGTAAGCAATTTGATGTACGACCAAGCAAAGTAAGTAATTTTACATGTATTATATTATTTGTACTTTAGTTTTGCAAGCAGATTCCATGGTAATTTACACAATTGAGTTGTTTTACATGTTTATAAAATAAATACAAGTTATTGAAAACATTCTGGGAACCATAAGGGACCGTTCAAAAATTGTCACACCTAGGGGGGTGGGTGGGTTGTTTGGTTTTTGTGACAAAACATTTTTTTAACATTTGAAATTATGAATAGCAGTCGGGGAAAAAAGATTCGGGTCCTGCAGTGACTTAAAACATCCTTCCCGATAAAATTATAAAAGAATATAGAATTATTCAAAAATAATTGGGGGGGAAGGGGGTGGATGGGGTGAGTAAAATTTGCGACAAAGGGGTGGGGGTGTTTAAAAAGAGGCAAAAAAAAGTGTGACATAATTTATGGATCACCCCTAACTAGCTAAATTTGTTAGAACCAATTGTGTTTTTAATGAAAAGTTGGAAAATTCAAACTGTTTTTGAAAAATGGGGTGTGATAAGAGATTTGATATGTATAGGATTGCACAGCAAAATTAAGCTCAGTAATCAAAAAGGTTATTTCTTATGGAATAAACCTTAATTGTAAAAAATATCCATTTATTGTTAGATAATAATGATATTTGGTTCAATGCAAGGCAGTATATGTAATTTCAGGGAAGGGGGATATGGTCCGAATTTTTACCATGGAAAGATTGCATTTTTACTTTAGAAAAATCGCAGTTCTACCATAAAAAAATCTATTAAACAAGCACACTTCTAATGAAAAAGTGGAATAACCCCCTTTTACATTTTGTCGATTTGGTTTGAAATTTATCAAATTTCTTGGGTGTTATCCCCATGATCCCCCTTCCCCCTCCATATATATATATATATATATATATATACGGCCTTGGTTGATGGTAAAGGATATCCATATATTGTTAAGTAATAATGATATTTGGTTAATCACTTTTGCAGTTCGCTAAAGACGATGTTGATGCATCATCTGACAAATCAATTTACAAAAATCGCATTTCCACTATTTACAAATCCAACGAAAGCCTTTACAGTGAAGATACGGCTTTAAATGGAGAGGAACTGAATCAATTTTCTCCTCCCTTGACACCCTCACACGGTACCACTGAAAGTTCTCCATATGCACATTATAGTAGTTGCGTAGATACAAGTCAGATAACCCAAACAGCAGGTCTGAGCTTAAACCCATTCAAGGCAAATACTAATTTAGACTCTTCACCACAGAAATTAGAGCACACTGCAAGCACTAGTAATTTCAAAAAGCCCTTTCCAAAAACTCTGCCATCCTTTGATCCTCAAGCAAAGTGGACCCACTTTTCAGAAGTTCAGGATCCTCTCAGCCCTTATTCGGACAAATCCATCGAAGCAGACGCTTCCGAACAGATTGACATCCACATTGGGCAGACGGAATCAAGCAAAACTCATATTCTGCAGCCTTCCGTTGTAAACTGTGAAATTTCGACAACCTTTGATACCATGGCTGGCAAGCAAAATAAGAAGGTTAATAAATCGAAGCAGGATGCCCAGGCGGACCAAAGTTTTTGGGGAAATATAGGCTTGGCTACGGTGCAAGTCGCCTCCTTCATTGCACAGGAATATGGAGATAAAAAACCCGTGCATAGGAAACCAAACCACCAAGGAGTCCAACAGCAGCGTAATACAAACAAACATGTTGCCTGCCACAATCCTCAAGCCAAGAAAAATCCAATTTCACAGCCACATTCAAATTCAAGGAGACAGCCTCATCAGCATCAAAAGCTGATGAGCCCAAAGGAGAACATCATGATGCGCATCGCGGATGGCAACAAAGTCTTGGTTATTCTGCGTGGGTGTCCTGGCAGCGGGAAAAGCACACTAGCCAAGGAAATCAAATTCCATGGTGTGATTTACAGCACCGATAATTTCTTCATGAAGAATGGGGAGTACTGCTTTGATCCAGGTAGATTGCCGGAAGCTCACTCGCACAACAAATTCCTCACCATGCGAGCTATGCAAATGGGACGAACCCCAATTATTATAGATAATACCAATTTGCTGATGTGGGAAATGGAGCCATATGTGGCGCTAGCCTTGCAAAACCAGTATTTCATCTATTTATTGGAACCCTCGACACCATGGCGTTACGACCCAAGACAGCTTAGCATGAGAAATACCCACAAAATAGGCTATGACAAGATAGTTAATATGCTGCAGCGGTTCGACCACAAAGTTACTGTTAAAAGCATGATAGAACAGTATAATACAAATAATAGATCGGCTAATGCTAGACATACAGATAATAGGGAAAGGTTCACCACACCTAATGAGATAGTTAAAGGTCGCCCACACCCTAGAAGAAACAAAAAACCAAAAGAATACCAACACGCACAAAAAACGGGCATTGTCACAGCTGAGAGTAGCAGACATGTTAATGCCAGCATTGGTAATCATAGTTCAGATTCAGATACAGAGGATTCAGAGTCAGATGAGAGCGACAAAAGGTTCGTTAACGACTTGGCAGATTGCTGGAATCCAACTGAACTGAACGAGAGGCTCCAGAAAAGCAAGAGTGTTTCCGATTTAATGCAAACTGGCGCCTGTGGTTTCAGTATTAAATCGGATGATGAACCTTTGGATGCTTCATTATTAGCATGCAACATCAGTAAGAAAAAGTTTGAACCCAAACTTTCTGAAAACATGCTGGACCTTTTGGACTTGGATTTTAGTGTGGCACCTGTGCCACCACCCTTTGAAGCAAGTAAGCTCAATCAAGTTCAAAAGGATTCAGATTCCAAAATCAGCAAAGAACCGCTGGAAAGAAGGCGTGTTGGACGGCTTGCTGCTGCTTTCGGAGATCTGCCCCAAGAATGGGAAGTGCCAGATTATCCAGTGGAAATCGAGTATGATGCCATGGATAATGCTGATGATGCAAAGTTAGAAAGCAGGATAATGTTGTCACAAGAAGGCTTGGCCAGTAGCACGACTTCTTTGGACCAAGACTTAATTTCTGTTTCCAAAAACCTGGAAAATCCGGACTATGATGAAATGCCGGAAGAAAACGAGACAGATAAATTAAGTGCCTTGAAATCATTTTTTTGCAACGTCCCCGAAGAATATTTGGAAGACATTTTTGAGAAGTGCAACGGAAATTTAGCCTGGGTTGTGAACTTGCTCCTAGATGCCGGCTACGAAATGTGTGTCGCGACCGGGGAAAATATCCTCCAAAAAAGTGGCTCCAGCATGGAAGGCTTGGCAGAAATAACTCCAGATTCGAGTGATACTGAAGAGTCTTCTTGTTCTTATAATGCTAAAGATAGTCGGTATAATGGACAACAATCATACCAGTCATCTGAAGCAAATGTAACTATACATAATGAAAAAATGTTGCTACGTATTGATCCTATTTTTGCCATGCAGTTACAGGAAACGTTTGGACCAGTGGGATTCCATTTATCACCAGGTAATAAAACATTTTATTAATATTTAACCTCGCCATTAGCTGTAAATTTTGATAATGCAAGAGATTTGTATTTAATTCTGTTTGACTTTTCCTTAGCTTCGTATTATGGAAATGATCTGGGCATATTTATCCCAACTGAAGTTGCCCGAAGCATTCACGGCTGTTGGACGAACAGCCTGAAGAGTAAGTTTGAAGCTGAAGAGGAGGAAATTAACAAGATGGTTTTAGGTATGTATCAAATTTTCGGAACAAATAAGCCATAAACTTCATCCTAGATCAGAAATTGAAACATTGTCATTTTCTAAATAGATGAGAACTATGCAAAGCAGTTGCAAGAAGAGGAAGATCACCGCTTGGCGACTACACTGCAGTCGGATCCCCTCGGAGAGCACTTTCCGCCATTGGAAACCAAGCATCTCCTTATATCACCAAAGGTAAGTTTTTCCCCTATTTGCTTGCATGAGGCACTTGACTGTGAGAAACGTGAATACTTTCACAGTTTGAGAAAACTGGTCTATAACTAACTACTGTAGAACCAGCTTATGTTTCCCTCTTAAAAAGTCAAATTTTTACACTCCTTAAATAAACTAATCTTTTGGTCGCAAAAATACAATTCTAAGTTAATTTTTCCCACTTAATGATCTCTTGATTGGCAAACCATCCATCAATCTGATTCCTCAACTGAAAAAGACTAAGAATTCGCTTAAAAATCTTGCTCCACAAAGGAATGAATGGAAAAGTTTTATAACTGGAAGAAGTTTAATCGTGATTTGAAAGCAAAAGCTAATAACACCTATGTCTTATGTTGAAGTTGGGAAACATTTTCATATTTTAATTTATGTTTGATCTAGTGTGTGCATTTGACCAAAACGCAAAAAAAAAATACAAATAAGTTCTCAACTGAGATATATATACTTGATGTAATGTTAAAATAAAACATAACACGAATTAGGCCTTATTTCCATATCTTAGTAGTAGAACAATTGCACTATATGTACTAGCTTTCCCGTCTGAGAGAAACACTGTCACAATATTTTGGCAATTTATCAATGTTCTTAATTCACCAAATTCAAACTTTTAAGGAGGATAAACTAAACCACTGTTGTTTAAACAGGTCAATATAGAGATTCTTACATGCCTTCACTATATTATTCATATGAATATCAAACATTTGTGTAAAACTATACACTATAAGTTAGTCAAAAACCAGACTTGAGCGGATTATTTTCATTCTGACCAAATCTTTCACGGGGGAAAGGTTTGAAACGGTGGCAAACTTTGTACTAAGATAATATTCACGTTGTGGGTATTATTAACGCCTTACATTTCTTTATATTTCCCCCTTGCGGGGAAATCATTTTTTCACTATGGATATGCCTCAAAGAACACCATGTCTCTAAGCACCCCATACTTGTTAAGCAGACAGTGAATTCGAAAAAAAAAACACCAAAAACTGACCCAAAGTATCCACATTTTACGATATTTTCATTTGCAACCACTGAAATGTTTTTTCTTTCTTTTTTAGGAAATTACTCCGAGAACCGAAGATATGGCTTCTCGGATAAAGCGGAGACAGTTATATGAAATGTTTCCAAAGATTGACAGAAAAGCTCTTGATGAAGTCTTTGTTGCCAACAAGTAAGTTTTTTTCTTACAGTCCCATCATACATAGACAAATTATAATAATCAATTTGCTTACTATTTATTGCAGTGCATCTTTCTCTGAATCCGTTCAAGCCGTCCAAGCGGAGTTTAACCCCAACCAAAAGCCAAAAACTGTCATTGCGACCGAGCAGCTGGAAGAATACGAACAAGCTCTCGTGAAATTTGCACTACAGGAAAGCCTTCTGCTGGTAAGTAATAATAAATGACCATGCAGTTAGTGTTGGTGATACATCTTGAACTATAATACATTTAACCGTAGGATATGGAGCGAAGGAAAACCACACTCCAAGAAGAGGCCGAAACGGATTATTCGGAACCGTCGTATGCCGACTGGCGCGGAGAGGCCACTTTGCACTATCGTCTGCGGCAGGAGTGCTATAGTAAAGCAAAAGCAGCCAGCGACAAAGGAATGATGGCGGCTGCTAGTTTTTATTCGCAGCAGGTTAGTATGGTTTAACGTTGTTCTTTTAAAAAAAATTACACAGCTTACTCATTTGACGGATTTTTCTTTGATTTCAGGGTCGTGCGCATTCCCAAAAGCTCCACGAGGCCAACAAGAGAGCATCAGAAAAGATCCTGGAAAGCAGAAATGCCAACAGCAAAGCTGACACGTTGGATCTTCATATGCTGCATGTGAACGAGGCGATCAACGCATTGGCTGTATTCTTGGAGGTCAAGAAAAAGGAACTCCAGAGAGGGAATACAAGCCGATCAAAAGTGAGGATCATCACGGGCAAAGGGAATCACAGTGCCATGGGTAAGCCGCGAATCAAGCCGGCAGTCCTGAGTTTCTTGGCAAGGAAAAAATTTAGGTATGTAAATGGTTTTGACAGGCAATGTGTGTATGTGCACCCATTGCCTGTTTCGATTTTATAATAACTAGATTTTCTCATAAGTTCGTTATTCTGTGTAAATGCATAATTACCACGCATCGCTCACAATAGATGCATCCATTACGATTAATGCGTTAACGGGGTTTCTCTCGGCACACTTACATGTTACTAATATCCAGGGAGAAAAACATATGTGCAACATACCGTACATTTTATACATGGATTTATTTATATGACTATAAATGTCGAAGTTTGGCCAAGAGTGCTCGTAAAAATGTGGATACTTTGGGCTTGTCATCGCTTTGCCCTTTGAAATGTCCTCAGCAGGTTTAAACGGGGCATTTTCAGCCAGTTGGAGAGAAACACTCTTCCGTTATATTGTGGTGACTTTCTAATATTCGAAATTCAGCATAGTCTAAATGACGGCCATTTTTTTTTTGTAACCTGTTTTGTGTTTTCACTAATGTTGAAACTTTCATCGTGGGAGGAAAAACTAAAACCGCTGCCAATAAGGTGATATCAAACATACATAAAACTATAGGCTAGGTAAGTCTAAAACCAGACAAGAACGGGGGAATTCATGTTCTGTTTATCAACTGGTGTATTGGAATCGTGCTCCATAATGAGTAAATTACCAGTTATCAGTAATCGTACAAAATGAGTATGATTATTTGGGCTAATTGTTCTCATGGATATGGATACTGGGTACGAGTATGGCAGATTGTAAGTCATTTAAAAATGCGTTATTAAATGAATTTGAGATACAAGCAAAAGAGGAAAGAGTACAAATAGTAATTGAATACAAAACATAAGAGTACAATGCACACTCGATTACAAAAATGTTCTCACAATGGGTGATTACAATGTAATCTAATAAGAATAGAAATATGAGTAACTGAACATGAGGGTCACCCTTTGTGATATTAGATGCACTGTTCTATTTTCCCCTTTAATTATTAAGATTTTGTGCATGTCTAAGAGTTGTCCTAATATTTATTAATATGCATGGCGGTGTCTTTATAATTTTAATGTTCTGTTTGTGATTATTCCTTATGAGTACATGTGTAAGAAAGTGCATTGTACTCTAACATTTTGAATGCATTTGTATTCAATTACTGCCTCATACAGGCTTAAAATATTTCTAATCAAACTCGATTACATTAGTAATACTAATTTCAGATAAAGTTAATACTCAAGGACATTTGTAATCCCTCATTGTGAATACATGTGTAATCATGTGCATTGTACTCTTACGTTTTGAGTACTTGGCACTCTTGTGCTCTATTCATTTTTAATATACACCCAACCTATAGCTTTACGGCCTAGGAAAACTGCCTTTCTGGAAAAGTTGGTTAAAAAGCGAAAAAGCTGTGTAACGAATCAATTCTTTCTGCATTGTGATATTCATTTTTTTCCGTTCTTAAACGAAGTGGAACTCATAAGTTGTTTAATTGTTAGCCAAGTCCGACGTTGTTTGTGCAAATTGGGGAAACTTATCACATTTTTTGGCCACTTTCTTTTCCGTATAACGAAACAATGCCAGAATTGCAAAAGGCCGTATAAACAGCGGCCTAAAATGCAAGGTAGAGGTGTACTCATTTACCACCCAACACTGGTGTTCAGTCATAAGGTGAAATATCTAGGGGAGGGATATGCCTCAATTATCGCCCTGGCCCAAATATCCCTGCACCTGTTAGTCAGGAAGTAAAAATGATGCTATATTCAGAAAGAGGATTGATTCTATTTGACCTGGTCAGTTTCGGATCATAAATATTTAAATATTTTTAAGAATTCCAATAAACGTCAAAAATTGTCTCCAAGTATCCACATTTTACGGTATATTAAACAGTATTTCAACTCTAAATACTGTATGCCCGGCAAATATGGTCTTATATAGCTTTTCCACCCTGGATTCCATTAACAAAAAACACTAATAACAGAATCACACTATGTGACAACAGTTTTGTTTCATATATGGTCATATACGTGTTTTCAGACATAGAAAATATATACATATACACAACATTGCATCCATATACAGTAGAACCTGTCTATAAGCATACACCTGGGACTGGTGAAAAATATACCTTTTGACATGTTATGCTTTTAGACAGGTTCATTTATACACACGTCCTAAGTGGGGGCGGCACATTTTATGCTTTTAGAGAGGCTATTCATTTACACAGGTTCTACTGTATAATTTTCATGCTGGCGGGCACCGTTTGATTATTGCTCGATTCAACATAGCAATTGTAGATATAATAGTGTATATCTGGGCTTCCTTGCTTTTAATATTTCAAGAACACACTATATTATAAATAACAAATATTAATAATACTACTTTAGAGGCATTTCTGATTAATTTCAAATTTTGTTAAATTTTCTTTCCAGCTACTGTGAATCTAACGCCGGTCTAATAGAAGTCATCATATGCAAATAACTTCCGCGCTACACCTTTGCCTTCAGTCATGCTCAAGATGTATATTTTTTAACCAGATCATTTTTATGTACATATTTTTAATTCCATATTATTTTATTAAATGTTTTTATTCATAACTTTTTTTTAAAACTATTTTAATGAGATTGCCAGTAAGTAGATAATATACTGTAGGATTCATAGTTGTCAAGGGGTTTTATAAATATCGCGGAAAAAAATTCTAATTTTAAAATAATTTTATATATATTTTTATAAAGTAGATGGATTTAGTCAAATATACAACCTGATAAAGCATATTTTTAATAATGGAGTTTTATCACTTACCTTAAACGGTTTAAGATTAATTATGTCTAAGTTGGAACTTTGCAGTCATTTACATCTTTCCTTGATGATCAGTGCTCACTTTGTTTTTTCTGTGATATCTTGAAAGCATAGCAATTCTTGGATGGATTACTGTATTTCAAAAATCATCCTTATTGATTGTTTGCAATTTGAATAAATTTACTTCGAGACCTGGAGAAGAAATGATAGGTAGTACAATTCGAAAATCAGATCAGTATTTGCATATCTCAATTTTAAATGAATGTTTACATTTTTGCTTATAGTTTTATCTGTGCAATATATAATATTCTGCCTTAATGCTGTTAACCTTCTGAAATATTTACATGTTATTCAGTTGGTGCTAATTAATATAATTTTACTTTAAAGAAATCTGCCATTTTAAGGAAATTTTTTTGACAAATAAAAGTCCAACATTATTATATAAGCTAGATTAGCTATAAACAATAGTTCTTAAAATGACAATGTTAGTAATTAATTTTGGATGCAAGCACCAACTCAAATCAACTTACATTCAGTTAATTACAAGGCTAAAGTAGCAATTCATTAAATACACCAGATATCAAATATATATACATATATAAACTGGATGCAATTTCGCCAATGGCTGCCTTGTTAGCAAATGTTCTAACATTATTTGCGTCAAATATGAAAATAGAATTTTGCAGTTAGCGCATATTTTATTGATATTTTGTCTCAAGTTTCATTTCAGCAATGAAATTGTTCTCCTTTTTTGCAGCATTGTCCAGATTCTGTGTTATATAATTTAATACTATTTGATATTGGGCAATTTTTATTGTATCAAAAGGAGAATTGAATAAACTTTACAATAAGATGAGCACAAATGCTATGTACACAAGCTCCAGATCCAATTCTTTTGTGCAACATTTCCAGCATTTTTAATCACTGTATGATAGGCTATCAAGATTCACTTTCAGGTCCACCCTGATGACAATCTCACTGAAAATGCACCAAACAAATGAACAGATAATTGGTATAACAAACGGTATTGAAAGTCACATGTCATGTACACCATGTTCTTCAATGCATTATTGGAGTGATGTCAGACACCAATCCAATAGCATTACCATTTCAAATCACATTTAATAAGCTCTAAGTTGTCAAGTATGCATTTATTTTTAAATAAATCGTTAAAGGGAGATCTGATCAAAGAGTGTTGTAGGGGTTGTAAAAGCTCGCATATGCTTATAAATTTGACGTTATTAACAAATTACTTAAGATAGAACCTAGGTAACAAGTGCCAAACAATAAGTTGCAGATACTAATGTATAACTTTTTCAATTCAACTCAGCACCATACAGAGAAGGAGGGGGTAGTAACCGATTTAAAAATTTAACAATCGTACCAAAAAAACAAGACCTGTATATTATGACAAAAATTGTTGTTTGCTGTATAGAAAACACGTGGGTCTACACAGAACGTCAGTAGCGACTTAGACGTGAAACTGAACTTTAACTGAATTTACACTATCTCTAGGAAGATTATTCCATCGCCTAA